>PVIU01014766.1:0-50660 GCA_004026605.1 Ondatra zibethicus
CTGTTAATATTTTTTAAAAATTTCTTTGATGTCTATCATGATGCCTTCTTGTCATCTCAGTTTAATTTGTCCTCTCTATCTTTTGTGGATATTCCTAATAGTTTGTCAATCTTACTTAATATTTTTTGTTGTATCATTAGTTAATCTCTATTCTGGTTTTGATTATTTCTTTACATCTGTTGTTTTGCATTTGGTTTATTCTTTTCTTTTTCATCATTTTTCCCTTTGGTTTTTTGAGGCAGGATTTTTCTGTGTAACATCCTGGCTGTCCTGGTCTCTCCTTTTAAACCATGCTGGCTTCAGACTCACAGAGATCTGCCTGCCTTTGTTTCTGGAATGCTGGTACTAAAAGCATATGCCACCACTGCCTCTCTCTCTCTCTGTCTCCTTTCTTCCTTTCTCTTTTTCTTCTACCTCTGCATTCTGATTGCTGACATTAAAGAAATGTGCTACTATTCCTGGGCCTTGTTCTTAAATTCTTGTTTACCTATACTCTTGAGGTGCTTCTTAAAGTACTGTATTTATGTTCTTTTTATTTTTTTGAACTTTGGGCTCTCAGAGGTATAACTTTAATGTTAATCCCACCAAAATAAGAGGAAAGATGATTACCCAAATTCATTTAGTTGAATTAAGCAAGCTTTATTTTCTCTCAGACGGGGCTATCTCCCTAAAGTGGGGTTTGAGAAAATAGCATTGAACATAGGAAAAAGTGGGGCTTATGTAGTACAAACAAACAAGCAAACAACAACAACAACAAAAACAAAACTGAAAATCCAGGGGATTCTCAAGGATTTTTGGTTACATAGAAACTTGGCAGACCATTTCAAGATTATTTGGCAGAACATTTTATCTTATCAGGGTGAAGGTCAGGGTATATGGTGTGAAAACTGTCAAAACCAAGAAAACACACCAAGACATTATTAAATTTAAATTTTATATAAAACAGGAATGAGATTATTTTGACCTTTTACCAAGATTTCTTTGACTCTTAAAATGAAGTACAGTTGGTTCATCATTAGGACTGCCATCATTGTATTTCAAAATTTTCATATGTTGCATCTTTTATTTTAATCTAATTCTAAGAATTTATAAATTTTCTTGTTGATATTTCAATAATATATTCATCATTAAATAGTACATTGCTTAATTTCCATGTATTTGTACATTTTATGCAGTGTCTTTTGCTATTGATTTCAAGCTTTCTTTCAGATAAGTGGTCAGATAAGTTATATAGAGCTATTTCTATTTTTCTGATTTCTATGTTTGTTTTTTTGTCCCACTATGTGCTCAAATAGAGAGGAACGTCCACGAGGGGCTAGGAACAATGTGTATTTGGAGGCTAGAGAGATGGCTCAGCGGGTAAGAACACTTGCTTAATGTGCAGAGGACCTAGGTCTTGTGCCAGCATCCTCATGGTAGGTAACAATAATCTGTAACTCCAGTTCAAGGGGATTCAGCATCCTTTTCTGAGATCTGTAGTACCAGAAAGAAATGTGGTAAAATACACACAAGTGAAACACTCATAAAAAGTAAATAAATCTTTAAAAGTAGAATGGATATTTGTAGTGTTTGTATCCAGTGGCCATTTGTCTCTGATGTCAATTAGCACCTCTTTTTATCTGTTTAACTTTTTTTGTCTGAATAACCTGTCAGTTGGTTAAAGTGAGATATGAGGTCATCTGGCATTACTGTGTTTAGAGTTATCTGTGGCTTAATGGCTAACAGTATTATTGTATGAAATTGAATGCTCCTGAGTTTCATGCATATATATTTACATTTGTAATATTGATTTGTTTGCCTTTGATCAGAATGAAGTAACCTTTATTTTTTTAAATTGGTTTTGGCTTGAAGTCTAATTTGTTAATTTGTCAGATATTAGACTAGTGATGCCTATTTGTTTCTTGATCCCATATATTTACTTAGAATAATTTTTTTTCCATTCTAAGGTACTGTCTATCATTGAAAGAGAGGTGTGTTTCTTGTGGAAACAAAAGATGGATTTTGATTGGTTTGGTTTGGTGTTTAAAAATGGTGTCTCTCTCTACCTATCCCTTGTTGTCCTGGAACCCACTATGTAGATCAAGCTGGCTTCAGACTCAGATATTTGCCTGCCTCTACCTCCTGGTCACTGGGATTAAAGGCATGTGCTACCACCACACCTGGCTCCAAACCTTCTATCCTCTGTTATTTTTTTGATGAAGTGAGGTCATCAATATTAAAAGTTATTAAGAAACATGTACTAATTCCTTCAGTTCATTTTTCAGTGACTGGGAAGATATGACGTCACCACATGACAAAGCAAATGTCAGTATTTTCTTAAGTTCTTCTTTGGATAGCAGCTATCCTAGTATCAGTATTTGTTTTCCTTCGGCCTCTTGTGTGTGGTTATCAATCTCTTCCATGCAGACCGTCCTCTCCAGTGTGCTCTGTATGGCTGGATTGGTATCATAAATTCTTCCAGTCTCTTTTCATAATGGAGCGTTTCCCCCTCAATTATAGTGAATAGTTTTGCTACCCAGTAGTCTAGGTTGCCGTCTGTGGTCTTTAAAAATTTGGATCACATTAGTCCAGGCTCTTCTGCCTTTATCCATTGAGAAATCAGATCTTATTACATGGGACTGCCTTTATCTATGATTGGATCTTCGCTCTTACAGATTTCAACATCCTTTGTTTCTTTGTTGTTTTGACTATAATATGACATGAAGATTTTATGTTCCTCTCTTATCTGTTTGGTATTCTGTATGCCCCTTATATCTGGATAGGTGTCTGCTTTCTAAGATTTGGCAAATCTTCTTCTGTGATTTTATTGAAAATTATTAATTTGCCTTTGAGAATTCTTCTGAATCCATAATTTGTAGATTTTTATACTAGAGTTTCTGTCTATTTCATTGGTGTGGTTGTTTAAAAAAATCATTTTCTTTGGTTGGATGATCCAATTTCTCTGCCTTATTTCCATGCCCTGTTATTCTCTGTCTTTTACATGATACATCCTATTGCTGGAACTTTTCAATGATGATTTTTTAAAATAAGACATGCTCAGTTTTTTATTTCTAGCTTTGTTTCAGTTTGGGTTTTCTTCTTTATTTCCAGCTTTCATTTGAATTAAATTTTCACATCCAGAATGATCTTGTTATTTTATTCACCATTTGGTTGTGTTTTCTTGGACTTTGCTTAGTTTATCTTTGTTCCCTTTATGTTCAGTTTCGTGTTATTATCTGCGTCTTCCTTGAACTCTTTGAACATGCTTATGACTGTTCTTTTGGAGTCAGTGTCTTGAGGCTCATCTTAAACATTCTTATTGGGGGCTGTTGTATTGGAGTGTTGGTTTGTGGGGAGGACATATTGTCTTTTTTTTTCTGCTTGTGCTTTTAAAATGAGGTCTAGCATATAGGCTAAGTGAAGCTTGATATGAGTTTTTCACCAGAATATGGAGGCAGGGCTGTAGATGAGCTGTGGAAGAATGCTGATGGGGCAGAGAAACGGAAGGTGAGCATCAACTGGGTCCACCTGTGTAGGCTAGAAGCCTGGAGTAGAGTGCTCACTGTGGAGCAGGGACATAAGAAGCTGGCTACCTGGCAAAGAGGGTCTGGGTCAGAATGAGGAGAGCTGCAAAGCAGGGGCAGGACCAGGAGCAGGAGCAGGGGCAGGTGCAGGGAATATGTTTGCATTACCAGGTCTAGTCATGTGAGTTGGTACTCAGTAGGGTCTCGGGGTGCATAGCGCCTCGATGCCATTTTCTCTACAGCACTAAGCCCCATATTAGCAGTGAATAGGCTGCTGCTGGGCTTGTGTCAGCTAACTGAATAAGTGTTGAGACTGATGACAATGTCTGCTTTGACACACATTTCCCCTTAGCTCATCCAACTCCCCTCAGAGAGGAGCAGAGCACTTCAGCAGTTCCCAGCAGCACAGTTATGCCCAGGCTTGCTTTTTGGTTGCACACAGAGGCCCTTTGTTGTAAGCTCACTCTAGATTCCCCTTGGCCACTTGCCCATTTTCCTAGGCTCCTCCATTCTAGACGTTCAAGAGATGAAAGAAAATGTTTGTTGTGTTTTAAAAAGTTTTAAGACAGTTCTGCAAGTGTGGATTTTGCTCCAAAAGTGTATTTAATGTGCTATTTCAAAGTTGTTTCTTCAAAAATAAATCTTTAGTCATTGATTGACAGAATGATTTCACACATTGTATGCCTTTTTGTGTCTAAATCTGAAGCTATACCAGACAACTAGTGACACCTGAAGGTTTGTAAACCTTCAATCCTTTTTCCCATGTTTTTGTCTTCATAACACCTTCCGCCATTACCTCTACTCTTAAGTCGAGCTAAAATCACATTCCTTCATGCTGTACATCTTTCTGATCCACCAAACATAGTAAAGTGCTTTTCTTTTCTTTCCTGCTTCATGTGTCATTGTATTCATTTGATAATACTTTGATCTTTTAAATGAATCTCCCAATTCCTGGTTTTAATGAGGATGTAGTAAGTGTCTTATCTTATTTTCCTAGAAGTTGCATTCTGGTTAACTCAGAGAATATTTCTGACAAATATCTGTGGAATTAAAGGAAAATATACAAATTAATCAAGAAGTTTACTTTTGAACAAATGAATATTTTAGATTGTATTGACATGAAACCAGGTGTTTTCTTAGCAATTTGTGTGGTGTCAAAATTTGAATGTGGAATATTTGAACATCTATTTCTGCCACTTCGGTGCAACCTGCTTCTTGGCTCGCATGGTATTGTTGGGTCTCAACCTCTCAAAAACAGTATCCTAACCTGCCTTCTAATACATTCTTGGTGCTCGTTCTCCAAGAATTGTTGTGTTTTAATTGGATATTTTTCAACAAAAGAACCACTAGACATACAATGCTGGGACTTGGGACACCTCGATGACTGCTAAGGGATGGTAGTGAATCAAGGGTGTGATTTCAGAGTCCCTTTCTGAGCAGTAAGCACCAGTAGTTACCGTATTGCTTTCTGTAATAGATTTTTATGTTTTGACTTATGTGTGACTAAAACAAAGACAGCCAAGTTTAAGGCGACTATATAATAGTTAAATGTGAACCCCTGATGTTTTCTTTAGAGCAGAAAACATCCTTAAGTCATTGAAAGCAGACCCCTTTTATTTTAATCTGGCTCACTCCGTGGAAAGAGGAATGAAGGCCTGGAGGTTTTCTCCGAACAGGGAATGTTATCAGGTGAATATTATTAGTTTTTTCCTGACATTGGTCCATTACACAGCTGCTTTACTGGCCTCCCAAAGGAGCAGTAAAGCTGAAGGCATGAGTGGGGAATTGCTGATATTTATCAGGTAGGCGCCAGTTAACATGGAAACGAGGCAAAGTACGACAGGCAGAACTTTCACCTGGCATTCTCTTTCAGGGAACAAAACACATAGGATGCTCTAAAAAGCATCTCTTTTTTCTTCTATGTATGTATATACTTGTGTCTTAAAATAGATTTATTTCAGAATATATTTGTGAGCTTATTGCCAAATTTATGTTGTTGACTTGTTTCTCTGTTACTCAAACTGAGAAAATAGCCACAGCTAAGACTAGGTGAGAAACGACTAGAAAGCAGATAGAGCAAATGGTGAATTGAGGAGGACAAGTTCAATTGGTCTGTTTCTCTGGGCTGCTCAGCAAGATTAAGTACTGTGATTTTCTATGCTCAGCAGTTTGCTTGAACTCTTTCCGGTTTCCTCATCAAGTTTCCTCTTCCTGTTCCATGTGTGTATGACAGAACATTTAAAAGTGTATTACTCTAATCAATCGGTGATTACAGAAAACAATGAAATTAAAGTTCTTTGGTGATATTAAACCTTCATACCAATTGTGGTCTTTTCCATCAAGGCACCTTTAAGATATTTACCTACTATCAATAACAACCTAATCAAACATGGAAACACTTTATTCCCCATGTGTTATCTCAGAGCTGTGACAAGTTAAAAGTCTATTAGCAATGAAATGAACAGTTATACAAAGACATCAGAAGACAAATGGGTAGATTCTCCAGAGACCACATGCCAGTGGCCAGCTCTTCGGTACAGCTGCTTAAAATAAATTGAACAACAAATGTGGAAAGTCATTGAGATTTGCAAGCCACATTGTCTATTAAACAGCAACTACATTTGTTTTGTCATTAACTGAATTCTAAGCAGACCTCAGAACTCTTGTCTTTTTGATGCATTTGTAGTCAAACATTGAATAGAAATAGCTTCCCTGTAAGTTGCTTAATAATACAGGTGTATTCTACTTTCAAAAGATAATAAGTCTAATTAGAATAAAATTAGAAAGCTATTGTTTCTTCTTTTAAAGGGAAAATAAAAGAATAACAGTGACTATCCACACCAGTGAACCTGAGTCAACTGCTACTTGGCCCTGTCCTCTCAGAAAACACTTGAACAGTCTGGGTTTGCCGAGGACTTAATGATCATCACTTGTTTCTTATGAAACGGGAAGTAAAACTCCTCTAAACTCAGTCAGGGAAGCGCTTGGTGTTCTCTGAGACTTCCTGTGGAGGAACATGTGTCACATTCTCACTGCTGACCAGAATTTCTAGATTTTTGCCCGTTATGAATCACAACTGATAGGTAGGAAGTAAGCATCTTCCAGAATTACACCTGAATAACAGTTCAAAAAGTTTGGAACTGGTTAAATTTTTAGAAAAATGTTTTCTAAACTACTGGGATTATGCAAGGATATACTTTTAGTCTTAACTGAATCCACTAGTTCATTTTTTTTAAAAAGAAAAGAAATTATATATTGAAGTGTCCCTGCACCCTTTGTTGTCATTCAAATTCCAGTCTGCTGCCTTGCTTAGCTTATAATTAAAAGCACTGAATGATCTAAGAGGGGAGAACATATGTTGCCATGAAATTGTTGTTCAGCCAAGCTCAAGTTCTTAATACTTGCATTTGGACAATATATGTGTCTATGTATGGGGAGAAAGAACAAAACCAGAGGAAAAAACAAAAACCAAAAATAAAAATCAAACTACCACCACCACCACCACCAAAAAACAAAACAAAACAAAACATAAAAACCAACAACAACAAACAGAGTCTTCCAAATTCTAGATCCTGAATCTAATGTGGATACTACTGGCAGGAGAAAAGAACTGGCATATTCAAAACAAAATTGCAAACAATAATGTTTATATTTATATTCTCTTTTTTGTTATATGGGGAAAAGTGAAGTACAATGTGGAGTCATATTGAAAGTGGAAAAATAGAGATGCCCAAGGTCCATATATGTATTATTAATGTTTCTGATTATCAGAAGTGTTACCAGAACTGGAAACTAATATATAGAATCAAAATGAGAAATCGTTATGTTGCATCCATTATAGGTTTGGGAAAATCAGAGCAACCCTTCTCTAAAGAATGCTCTGACAGATGCCAGCTCAGGAGAATGGCCACTGCTGCTATTCCCATGCTTCATGTCTGTCTTCATTCTTTGGTAGAAAGGAGAAAAATGCTAAGAGAAGGATGCCTAAGAATCCAAATCAAAGGCTGCCTTTGATAAAGGCTAAAAAAGTACAGTGTTGCCAAAGAAAATGTATTTCTTATCCAAATTCCTTGGAATTGGGCAAAACAAACAAATAAAGCAAAACAAAAAATCAAACAGAACAAAATTCCAGAAAGTTCCAAATCAATCATGTCTAAAGACATAGATCCCGATGCCTGTCTGGTAACCGTCATACATGCTTACACTTTGTAAGGGAGCTCTGTCTTGGGGAATTGGCACAAGACATGGTACAGAGGCAAAACCTGCCTTCAATGTGTGACATGGTTGGGCGTGTTCAGCCTTGATGTCTGCTTCTTGCCTTCTTTTTACCGCAGCAAGGAGAGATGGGATGGGATGCCCACAATTGGAGAGTGAACATGAAACTCAGCACAGGAAAGTTCTTACTGCTCGTCAAAGAAAAGGGTATAAAAGATAAGGGTCATAAATACTTGCACAAAATGACAAAGAGTCATAGAGACTGATCAGTCATTGGGACTGATGAAAAAATATGGATATATTTCTCAAGGGACTCCCCTCCTCTGGGAAAATGCCAATGAGTTAGGCAATCAACTACAGGTCAGACTTGCTATATCTATGCCTGTTGCCTGTTCTGCTCTATAAATCCAGTGTATGACAATAGTTATGGGATTTGGCTGGCATAGGGAAAAATGCTGTTTCAGGTATTACTGAAAATCTGGAATGTCTGAATTGGAATGTGTTTGGTTATTGTAGTGGTTTGTATGAGAACTATACCCCTTAGGATCAGGTATTTGACAACACACTACGTCCCTAGTTGGTGGTGCTGTTTGGTGAGGTGATACAGCCTTGCTGAAGGAAATGTGTCATCGGAACAGGATGGAGAGCTTTATAGATAGATCCTCTTTCCAATCTGCTTCTTACATGAAGATGGAGATGCCATCTCTCATTTTCTTGTTCTGCCTGCCTACTGCCATGCTTCACCTTACATTATGAATTCTCCTTTGGAGCCATAAGCCAAAATGAACTCTTTCCTCCAGAAATTGCCTTTGGTCATTATGTTTTATCACGGCAACAGAAAATTAACTGATAACAGCTACAAATAACACAAAGATGTAACAAATAGATCACAGGTTTTTTTTTTCCTGTAACAAAATGTGGGCTAGGAAGTACCTGTTGGCCTTGATTTCATGTTTCTGAGGTTCTGTTAGTGTTCCCTCATAGGTGTTCAGAATCCAGGTATCTAGTGCACATTTAAGGAAGGAGGAAACAGATGGAATAATTATTATGTTAGTATTATCCCCTTAGTAAAATATCCTTTGTAGCCATATAGTAAATTTCTACTTTTTTTTTAAACTATCTAAAATTGGATTGCCTAGACACTATGTCTGCCAAGAAGGAAGGGAGTTTTTAGGTCTCTTAATCTTTACATTAGATAGACGGGTTTGTAGGGGCTTTTCAGATTGGTAGTCAAGTTAATAGAGGTCATGCCGTTCCAACTGTCAATGCTAACCTAAGTAGGGGATGGAGAAGTTAATATTTTTGCCTGTGCTGATTGCAAGCAGGAGATGTAGAAAAGAAAGATGAAGAAAAAAATCTCTAAGCTATATATAATAAAGCATTAGAACAACAAGTCATAGTCTTAGACACCCAAATGAGACAAATCTAATTGAAAGAGGGAAAAAATTTAGAATCAGATTTGAGATTATTGAGAATCTTCTCCCTGGAAATGAGGCCTTTATTAAATTTAGCCAATAGCAGTTATTAGCAGAATAAAATAATTTTTGTTTCCATTAAACAAATACATTCAGACTTCTAGCTAAGTTAAAATTAAATTAACCATTTATTAAATAGAGGCTCTCAGTGTCAGGAATACCTATGTCACTAGACTGACTATTCTAGAGAACTTATGTTGGGCAGCAGGAAATACTCTGATGGGCTGCTAAATATTGCAGTTAACATTTTATAAATATGTTTTGGGAAAAATATATATTTTATATATGAAAAAATAAACGGTCATTGTTAATTCACCTGTTTTACCCAACTTATTTGGGAAATTTGTTCTCACCTCCTTATCTTCCCATCAAAGGCCAACATTTTATTTTGTTTTAACACTTACTTGCAAACATGACTCTAATATAACTTCTTCAAGGCGATGGATGTAAAGCTTTTTTATTGTTGATTTTTTGTTTGTTTAGATATGTTTCAATTACAGGCAACTATTAGCATGCTGTGTTTGTCACAAAGTGTGCAGAAACTTTAGTGGATTCTGATGGTTTAAACAAATTGATTTGATAAACAAATTGATTTGATCTAGAATAATTAAGATTTCTGACTGTTGAATACACCAACATTTATAAAGCTTCAGTCTTATATAAAATGTTTGGTAGACATGGCACTAGGAAGCTGTACACTCTCTGAGAAAATCAAATTTAGCTTTAGATATATGCAGTGAGAGCTAATACTCACAGCACAGCATAGAAGTAACTGCTATAAGAAAAATGTTTATTAAAGACTTTAAGTGTTTGATGGCATAAATATACTCATGAACAGTTATTGTTTATGTATGTCAATGTCAAATTATGAATTTAGTTCAGGGAAGTTTTAAAGTTAGTGAAATTCTTCCTTGGATTGGAAAGACCAGGAGAAATAGGCTAATCAGCTCTAGGAAAAATTTCACAGCCCATGTGCTGGCTGCCACAGAAACCTGCAGGGACTATTCCTTCCACTGCATCAGGTGGAACAGAAGGAAACAGCTGGACATAGAGGGGCAAATATCAGCAGCTCCCCGTGATTGCAAAGAGCTGCCAAGAACAGAAGGACATTCCTCTCCTCACAGCATCTCCTGCCCATGTGCTGCTCTGTCTTATTAAAAGTCATATACAGGTATGACTTGTAGAGTTTTTACCTGCCGCTTGTATAGACTCGTACTGTAAGATAAAATAGACATTATTTATAAATTTTATATAACAATTCTATTATAAAATAGACACACCACTTGATTTTACAGATAAAATCCTGGAAAAAAGAAAAAGTTGCAGAACTGGAGCCTTTTGTCTGATTGTAGTAGTTCTTCTCTTCACAGTGAGCCGGAAAAGAAAGACCTTTGCTAATGTCTCCATAGAGCAATGAGAGACACACTTCCCTGACATCTTTCTCCCTCAGAAAGTCAAGCAGTATGACTTTACCTGATATATTATATGTATCTTTATGTCCTAAGACAATGGAAGATCCAGTGATAGAATTCATAAACCTTTCTAGATCAGTAAATATTATTGTTCATTTCTGCTAATTTATTTCTTCCCATAAATGTAATTTTGGTTTTGCTAGTAAATATTGTTTCTAACCCTACCTTTGGACTAAACATGGATTAATTGTATGGGCAGAGATTCAAAGAGCCTTTGGAAAAATTTAAATTACATGAGAACAAACAGAGTAAAAATGGGAAAGAAAGTTTAAATATGAGACAGAGCCTCATCACACAGGATTGAATTTGCTTGCATTTTGGGAAGTTAATGAGAGTTGAAAAAGAATTAACATGTTCAGTGTGATTTCTGCAGTTATAAGTAGAGACGTCCCAAGGACATGATTAGATCAGCAAATAAATATTCTTTTCTAGCAAAGATGCATATGCCTGCATCCCTACTTCAGTTATTCTATTCTCAACTAGGCTTGACTCTTTAGGCACACATTGGGAATCAGAAATGCTAGACAGGCTGAATCATGTGAGTTCTAGGCGTAGCCTTCTTTCCCTTGATAAACCACAGGTCTGCTAAGTGCAGGGATTCTGCTGCTTTTCAATCTTTGCCTTTTTGGAATCCCTATATAGATTTCTGAACGTTTAGAAAAATTGAGTTCATCTCCTTTTAGAGCATTAAGTGAGTATTTCTAGGACTGGTTCTCTTTTCACACAAAGAAATATTTGCAAAGATTTACTAGGCTGGAGGCACTTATTTGATATTACCAGAAATAACAATGTGCATAGTACCTGCATAAGCCTAATTAAATGACTGAACAGTCATGAGTCACAGTTTATCTACAGTCAGGATAGGTGATGATTTGCTGTGGTAAAGAATAATCCCTCACATTCCCAAGGGCTTAATAAAGAAAGTCTTTCCCCACAATAATTCCCATGCTCTTTTAGGGATCTTGCCTCCAGCAGCAGAGTCCTCCCCTGCACTTGCACAGGAGAGAGAGAAGTTGGAAAAGATATTTTAAAGTTGAGCTTCAACATGACATATCTCATCTCTTCATAGATTGTAGGATAGAGTTCAGTACCAAATGAGTTTAAAGATAGCTGGTACATTGAACTCCTAATGTTCTTAAGGAAAAGTATAAGCTGGGAGTGAATTCTTAGTATTTCTAGATCATGAATTAGCTCATCTGTTAGGTTGAGAGTGAACTAGACAGTGGCCGAAGTTAGTCTCTTCTGTTTTCTGAGTAAGCAAGTTCAGCAAGATACCCTGACCTCACTCTGGGATAAGAGAGGACTGAATTTCTTTTCTTTTTCTTTTTTTTTTTTAAAGCTTAGTAAGTTGTGTTAAGTTTTTATGTAGTTGGCATGTTCTATGTCAAATCAAATTGAGAGAATGAGTTACATTCTCTTTTCTAAAATATACTTCCAACATTTTGCAAAGTACTGGGAGGCTACAGAAGCAGAAGGAAATTTATCAATAAAATTTTAGGCAGTGTGATATAATCACAAAAGTCAAGATTTCTTAATTTGAAACTGGCTCTTCTTGTAATGATAAATGATCATAGGTCAAACACATATTGTTCTTCTCTGAAACCCTTTATTTATTGTCAGGAGTTACAATTATCACCAACTCAGTTGGATGTTATGAAAATCAAAGGTCAAAGTACATGTGAACATGTGAAGATACTTTACATATTATAAAGACTTAGGCAATTTAAAAGATAAACAAGGAGAGAAAGAATAAGCAAGGATGAAAGAAAAACAAGAGGATGAGGAAACACGGAACCCTGGAATTTAAGATACAAACAAAAATAATGATCTCATGACTCATAGGAATTCGGTTTTGAGTTCAGAACTTTGTAGAACAACAGGGAAAATCAGAAATCAAGAAAGCATAAGGAAAAAACAAAATGGAAAATGGCTTAGATAGTGTCCTATTGATGTGAAAAGACACTCTGACCATAGTAACTCTTGTAAAGGAAAGCATTTAATTGGGGCTGAGTTAGAGGTCATCATGGCAGGAAGCATAGAGGCATGTGGGAGACATGGAGCTAAAGAAATAGTTTTAGACTTCTACATTTGAATATGCGGGCAGCAGGAAGAGAAAGAGAGAGACACTGGGCCTGGATAGATATTCTGAAGTGTCAAAATCCACTCCCAGGGACACACATCCTCTAACAAGGGCACACCTACTTTTATGGACCACATGCCTTAAACCTTCCAAACAATGCCATTTCCTAGGGACCAAACTTAAAAAATAAAAACAATTGTTGTTTTTAATGAAACACTTTTAGTATTACAAATGGTTACTGTAAAGGTAGCATACATATTCTTGTATTGTATCTTCTATCCCAGTTTCTCTCATTGACAGCATCATACACAATCGTAACCTGTCTGCACATAGACCAATGCATATTATCTGATATCCATCACTTGCTATTCACCGAACTTGTCTTAAAAGGTGTCAGTGAAGCTCAGGGTTGCACGGATAAAGAGATGCTTATACTTTAACCCTGTTTCAGTTTGCTTTTAATTCCACAATAAAACTGTAGCTCTCAGGTTTAGTTCCAAAGTTTATATTCTAAAGTACGGTCACTCCAGAAACTTTTTGTTCTCCTTAGAATGGCACATATCTGCCTGATGAACCAATACTAGGGGAAGAATTCTTTTTTTTTAAATTTTATTGACTTTTATTGAGCTCTGCACTTTTCTTTGCTCCCCTCCCTGCTTCTCCCCTCCCCTTCAACCCTTTCCCAAGGTTCTGGGAATAGTTCTACTCCCTTCAGATTGGCCCTTGGAAGGTAGCATGCACAGTAATTTAAAGACATACATCAGGAAAGAGGAGCATTAACTGTTTATTTTCATTTAACTTCAACAAACCACAAAATAAGAATTTTTTTTTTTAAAAAATGGAGGCCCCAGCAGGAATACACATGCAGAATTTTCCAGAATCTACATAATTAGCAGCAACATCATAAGAGAGAGTTTAATTAAGCATCCATGCATTACGACAGGTTTTGCTTCATTTTGGATGGTCCCGACCAAATCATTTTAATGATTTTAAGATGTAATAAGGTAGAAGAAGAGAATGAGAAAGAGGAGAAAGAGAAAGGAGGCTATCTTCATTTTCTTCATAGACTAAATATCAACCTTGATTGAAGCTTTTTGGCATTTGATCTATTTACAGTCATCCTTACATTGAGATCTTACAAGAGTTTGAGAATTGAGTGTGTAAGTGATGAGGAACTGGTATTCAGTGGGCCAAGAGATAGAGTATGGAACAAGTCTAGAAGTATGAAAGGTTTTACATAGCACAAGGAGTTTTGTGCTATCCTTTTCAATTTTCTGGATGACTCCACATGATGGAGACGTGCCCTGTATCTGTATCAAAAAAACAAAAAATAAAAAAACAAAACACAAAAACACTGAGGACTATTTCTAAGAAAGAATCATATTTGCAGGATATCCACCTGTTTCTCTGCACAGGCCTGGGTTCTCAGGGGATGCTGTCTGTAATGCAGTGCTGTTCCTTCTTGAGACTAGAACAAGAAAGGACAAGAGATCATAAAACCCTTGGCAGGGAAAGCCTTGAGTACAAGTGTCCAGCTCATGAATGTTTTCCTGGTTTGCATGTGTCTGTGTGTGTGTGTGTGTGTGTGTGTGTGTGTGTGTGTGTGTGTGTGTGTACTGTAGCGGAAATAATCATACACTGGTATTTGCCCAGTTTCTTTATGCAGTGACTGTTGAAAGCCACTGTCTGAAAGTAATTGAATTCTAGAAATAAACAACACTAAACAGCATGAAATGCTTCTCATTATGTTGCATATTATTTCTCTCCACATTTGTGTCTCAAAAGGGCTTTAAAAGTTTCATCGGGGCAGGAGTTCAGTGCTTTAGCCCTTGTGTTTGAAAATTGTTGGAAATCACTGATTAATTTGATCACTAAACTATGAAATCGGATCCTGGTTTATTCTTCCAGAGCACAGTTAATAGGTTGCTTTTATCTTCTTTTTCTTTTTTTTTCTTTTAAGAAGCACAAGAGTAGTTGTAATCCTAAGAAGAGTGTTTTCAATACTAAGGAGTAATTAAGTCCAGAATCTGGCCCCGTTGTTAAACTCATCATTTGAGGGATTATGAAGATGGGCAGAAAACGTCTTGAAAATATCAATCAAAACTCTACTTCCTTTTCTGTTACAGGTTTGCAAATATATCCTTCCAGCAATTCTTAGAAATCTAACTATTTATTTCCCATCCAGAGCACTAGCAAAAGAGTTAGACTAGATTTGTTTTCCTTTAAAAAAAAAAACCAAACAAACAAATAAAATAACCAAACTGATAATCTCAATTTCTTTGCCATTCAAATTTTGGTGGAACTGATTTTGGCTTGGTAGAGAAGAATTGGTGTGGGAGTCCTTCTGTATATGTGTTGCTTTTATTGGTTAATGAATAAAGAAGTTGCCAATGGCTTAACAGAGTGTACAGGCTGGAAAAGATATAGAGAAAGAGAAGGCAGAGTCGGGAAAAGCTACATAGCCGCCAGAGGGGAAAGATGTGAGTTGCCATACAGAACCTTGCCAGTAGGCCAAGAGCCTCATGGTGAACTATAAAATAATAAAAAATGGGTTAATTTAAGATATAAGAGCTAGCTAGAAATATACATAAGCTAATAGTCAAAGCAGTGTTTTAATTAATACAGTTTCTGTGTGCTTATTTTGGTTCTGGGCATCCTGGGAACAAACAAGGGGCCTCTGCCAACAAAGAATGATAAAAGTGCCCTTTCCAACTTCACAAACAGAATATGCAATGATAGAAAGGGAGGAGGACTCCAGATAGATAACCAGGAATTAAGGTCTGATGAGATTTGTTTTACCTTCTTGGTACAAATTTTCTCTGCGTAATCTATTGATTCACATTCCAAATGCTAAATAATCTGAATATTAATTGCCATTGAAGGAAAACATTTTTTTTTCAGTTTAGAACATATATTTCTAGAACCCATTTCTAGACTCTTATCTTTCATACCTACTTCTCACAAGTAATAAGCTGTAAGCAAAGGTACATTTTATTTTCCAAAATACTTTTCAAAGTTCTCTGTAAAATCTTCAGCCTTCTGCTGCGGAGAGTAGTCACCAGCAGTTATTTATGGTACACAGAAAGAATGTCGCATTCCTGCTATCACAAACAATGCCCAAGTCAAAAGGACGTTAAAGTGTTAGTATTATTTTAATATCTTGTTGGTATCGAGAACTCTCATTTGGGGATGAAACTCACAAAATAACTGGAATCTTGTTTTTGCTGTACATTATGGAAGCTGGGGTACAGAAAGGTGGTGATTTGACCACGATGTGAAAGGAAGGAGGCCTCTACAATGAAATTGCCACTGTACCACAAAAGCTTTCAAGGAAAAAGCTTCAACAGGAAGCAGTTATAATGTCAAATGTGTCTGAGATGTCTTCTGCTTCTGGAACTTGGTAATGTAGAATTCTTGCTTTATTCCTATTTTATGTATTGCAAATTGACTTTGTGACCACAGATGAGAAAGCACACACACCTGTGGTCAGATTCTAGGATGCCATCTCACTATGGATCTCTGTGTTACTAACCCTGGTACCTGATGTTTTGATTAATCTTGATTGGCAGGGCTGAAGAAATGGCTCAGAGTTTAAGAGCATTCAACTTCACAAACATTGGTAATTCCTGTTCCAGGGCATCTGAAGCACTCTTTTGACTTCTGTGGGAACCAGCAAACATGTAGATGTGTGCATACAGAAATTCAGGCAAAATACTCTTACACACAAAATAAATCCAAAAAATTTCAAGAAATTTTGATTGTCAGCTTGATGTGATTTAGAATCACCATGGAACCAAACCTCTGAGCATATCTGTGGGGAACTGTCTAGGTTAGATTAACTGGGTTGAGAAGACTCATGTTAAATGTAGACAGAACCATCCTATGGGCTGGGGTCCCAGACTGAATAAAAAGGAGCAGGTAAGATGAGTAAACATTTATCTCTTTGCTTTCTGATTTTGGACAAAATGTGCTTAGCTGCCTTAAATGCTGCCAGCATGCCTTCCCCTTCAGCGTTTGCTCAACCTTTGTTTTGTACTTGAACAAACAAACAAGCAGAAACCCCCAAACCTTCCTTTCTTAAGTACTTCTCTCAAAACAGTAATGGTAGCAAGAAAAGTAGGCAATGCATCTAAGATTCAAGATTTAACACATCTTTTCTTGATCGAAGTAAAGTCTTGCTACTTTGATATTCCTTTACACTTTGATGCATCAAGCGTATTATAACTAATGGCAATGACAAGATAAATTGTATAGTGTAAGTAGGCAAGAGAGTCCTCTGATAATCTGTATAAGTCAGGCCTGCGTTTCAGTCTTCCAAAGTTCAAAGTGTTACAGAAAATATGCCAGCTCCAGTCCTTCTTGATACAAATTTAAGAAGAGCATACTTTGGAGGCCTAAGATAGTGATGCACAGAATAAACAAGTATATTGTAAAAAGGTATTAGTTTAGGGTATAGTTATAACTTTTAAGAAGAATGAAGTTATCTTAAATTGACTTCAGACACAGTGAACTTTTTTACTGGCAGCGCCATGCGACTGTTTTGTTTTATTGTATTGCATTTGGTTTTTCTCTTAGCTCTCCTGTTTTGGTCTGAGTGCACAGGTGGCAAGATGATGAACAGCTAGGATATTACAGGTTAAAATGTCAGTGGCATGACTGGAGCCACAAGAGTCTCTGGAGTTAATAATCCTAACAGCGCCACAGTATCTGTGCGTTCATACTCAGAAGTGAACTAATATCCTTAGAATATTAGTTCTATCCCCCATGAAGGATTTTCTGCTTGTAGTTCAGATGCTGGTTGTTCTCCTCTGTTCTGTGGCAATGCAATGACAGGCATGGTCTCAATGATAAAGCACAGTATAGATTAGAACCAGAACGTCTTGCATAAAGACAGGTAGGTATATATGTGAGCATAGAAAAGACTCTAGTTGCATAAAGACATGCAGGTATATATGTGAGCATAGAGAAGACTCTAGTTGCATAAAGACATGCAGGTATATATGTGAGCATAGAGAAGACTCTAGTTGGCAAACAGGAAGCCTGGGAAGCACTTTCTACCACATCTGAGGATCCCGAGTGTGAGGCGGCCCATGATTCGTTATAATATTAAAACACTGATGCTTGCCTGGAGATTTAAGGTGCTGTGAGGCGTGTGATGTATGTAGTTGTGTACAGAGTTACATACAACACAGCAAGTTCAAGAAATCCCCTGCTATGCAATTGAGCCCCAAATTCTGACCTAGGTGTGGAGTCTCAAAAGGTCACATTATGCAATGTAAAACCCAGGATTCCGTATATGAGACCATTTAAACTGCTCAACTTCTGTTCTGCTCTAGCTTGCTCCCTCCTTGGGAAATGTAGTCTTTCTTACTAAATTCTCTCAATTTGCTTCGCTACTGTCTCTATGTTTCTTCTAACTCCTTGTTCATGTATACAAGAACCTGGATCCCTTTTGGAATGCCCACAAAAGCCAGTATCTTCTGAAATCACAAGACTCTCTTAGTCTGGGGGGTAGTTCACCCAGAAATAATGTAAATCATTATTGTTCTTGAGCAAGACCATTTCCTCAATTGACACCTAAAGCACTGAACTCTTTTTCTCAGATTTTTTGTTTTAATTTGTTAGCATACAATTGGTCAGTGATTAAAAATATGTTATAAATTAAGAACTGATTAAACATAATTCTATTTCTTAATTATGTGCACTTTCATGTAGGTACTTTGGGAGACCAG
The DNA here is from genome assembly GCA_004026605.1 of Ondatra zibethicus. Lineage (NCBI taxonomy): Eukaryota > Metazoa > Chordata > Mammalia > Rodentia > Cricetidae > Ondatra > Ondatra zibethicus. The sequence goes on from PVIU01014766.1 coordinate 18,478, forward strand.
GAAAGGGCATCAGATCCCATGGAGCTGAAGGTGGTAGCTGTGAGACATCATATATTTGTGCTAGGAACAAAACTTGGGTCCTCTGCAAGATCACTATGGGCCTTTACCAGCCCCCATTGTTGAACAAAATTTCCTGTAGGACTATAACACTGATGTTAATTCTCACCACTGATTATTTTCAAACATGATTATGATCTCACTATCTATAGAAGATACTGTTTTTCTCAAGGGCTTCAACTTATAAATTTATGGAGGGACACATTATTTACCACGGTACAGCAAAAGGGCTGTGGGTGCAGGGTTATTCTCTGTGCCCTCACTGTGTGCTGTACATAGCACTTGATGGGGCTGCTGAAGATGACAGTTTCGATGCTGTTCTTTTGTGTTGTTTCACATTGAAATGTTTTGCAATCTGAATATCTGATTTGCCATTTTCACGAGTTATTTAAAGCACTCCTTCTGTGCACTTGGAGAACGATGAGGATTTAGGAGTGCCAAAAGCGTGCTTGAATTAACTGGAACTCAGTTCTTGTTTTAGATCCCTCACTTCTTCTTGTCAACATCACAGTCTCTTGAGGAATGCTGAAAATTGTGTGGATTCTATAGGTTGCTTTTCTTTGACCTTTTATTTTGCTAAAGATCTTGGTTTATTTCAGTTGGAAGATAATGACTGTGTTTTTTTTAAAAAAAAAATGCTTTCGCTTTGTGTTAAAAGGTATTTTCTGTCTTCCCAACTTCTTTTTCCTTCCCATCTTCCCCACTCTATCTGGCTGAGATTTGCTGTTGTAATGAAGAAGAAAGAAAGAAAGAAGCAGAGAGAAGCTCTCAACACATGGAAGAAGCAAGAATGTTCCATCCAACATCTGAAAATGATTTCAGTTAGCTCTATTCCTTCATAAAGTTTTCTGCTTATGCTGTTCCTTTCGTGTTCCATTAGCTTGCCTTTACCTGTGTACTTAAGAAAGGTATGAGTGTGGATCTTCTTCCACGGATACATGTACTGTGGTGTATTGTCTGCCATTTTTATCTGATTAATAGCAGGTTTTAACTTTTTTGTAGGAGTGTCTCTAAAGAAGACATTATGAAATCCCTCTTTGCTAGGGGAAGAATCATGACATATTTAGACTCATACTTTGCTCTGAATTCATTTTCATGTTCTTTCTCTCTCTCCTCATATGTACACTTCACACACATTTTAATTAATTTCAAACAACATTAAGAAGGGTCTCTATGTCACCTAATATTTTAAATAAGGACTTCTATTTCCTACTTGAATGATAAATCTGTATCTACCTTTCCATATTTTAGATATATAATGGCTATAATTATTTTAAATAATACACTTGCTAAGTATGACTCTAGGATATGAGCAACTTTATGTACTGAATTCTTTGTTTTCTTTTGTTCCTGTAGCATCTCAAAAACATCAATTGTCTTCCCGTGGATACTTCCTAAAGCATAGCCACAAGAGTGATTGTGAAAATGATAATGTGTTTGAATTGTTTTTTAATCTTGTGTTGACTTCCACATCAAAACAGTTAAGTTAGGAAGAAAAAGTATGCTTCTTCAGTTGCTGGCAGCACAAAGCTCCTTTGTACTTGGAGTCTTCTCTACAGTGACATCAATAGGCATTCTGATAGAGCCACTGAGATGCCTGTCTTTCCGCACAGCAGTGAGATTTTTATTTGTTCTGTAACTAAAGCCTGGGTCTGGGAGAAAGGGAAAGCAATACCCCAGCAGCAACTGAAGTCTAATTTGCAGCTACTCTTTCAACAAGATCAACTTTAAGGTTTGCTCCAGCTTTGCCTTTTTGAAGCTATAGACAAAGAATCATGAAAGACAATAGTGGGTATTTTAATATTGTTAAAATTGTGTGTCATCTTTGACGAAATTATTTTTAACCAATCAGCCCTACAAATGAGCTGAATGGAAACGTGGGATTTGATAAATGTGCTACAGTTCCTTAGGAAGTATAGTTCCCCCATTCCCTTTGCAATGCCTTGCTTTGCTACTTTCTTTGGCAGGAAGGGAGAAGCAGTTAACATTAAATAATAGAATATCCTTTTTCTTCACTGGCCCAAGAAAGGACCTAGTCTGCTCTTTAGCTTCTGGCTCTGATATTACTCATGTAAACAAAGTTCCACTGAAGAGTCTATGCCTTTTACTGCTTCTGAAAGGCTTGTTAAGTTACTAGAAATTCAATGATGGCAGAGAGTTTAGAATATGGCAGATTCAGAGGCTAATTATAATTTATCTTGGGCCAAGGTTAGTCTCCTAAATAGCAATTCCTAGACCATCTTTGAGTCTAACCAAATATCCTGTGATTGTCAGCAATAAATAAAGAAGCCTATTGGAAAGTACTAATTTAATAAAAATCTTAGTTTCTACAAAACAAAAGGCTAAGGATGACATCAGGTAGATCTCAACCCAATAGCAGTGATTTCCTGTTTTCTTCAAGTCTGTCTACTAATGTTCCACCAATGTATTTAGAAAGTGTTTCAATTTATTATTTTCTTTGTTCTGCTCCTATAAATACATCACAAACCTGTCATTATTGGAATGTGGACTTGGGGAGTTGGATCGGTGCCCCTAGACCAAGGCCACTTATACTGGCCTCAGCGTGTATTCTTTCTTATTACCTTTGAGGTGAAAGGTGTAGTTTTGGTTAACACCCTTCTCCTCAAGACTGTAAGCACTACTCTTGGGTTCCTTTTCCTCATCGCTAAAACTCAGACTTCATTGGGTTTCTGGCTCTATCATCCATGGTGAGAAAAGAGGGAAATATTAGCATCACAAAACTTATTTACCCATAAAAACAATCATTTTTGTTTCCAGCCTAAATGTGATTTCTCTATTCAGTCTCTCCTATTATTTGATTATACAGAGAATTAAAAGTTATATTATTTATTTTCTGTGTTACAGAGTGGAGAGTGAGGAGGCTGTGTCTGGCTCCCTACTGCAATGGCAGTACATTGAGCTCCATTGAGCTCCACTGGGACAAGCGAGAGCCAGACAGGCACTAGGCAACTCTATGCCTTGTAGAAGAAATCAGCTAAACATGGGTAAAGGAGATCCTAAAAAAGACAAGACGTTATGTGTCTTCATATGCCTTCCTTGTGTAAACTTGCTGGGAGGAGCACAAGAAGAAGCATCAGAATGGTTGTGAGAACTTCACAAAGTTCTCAAAGTGCTCAGAAAGGTGGAAGACCATATCTGCTAAAGAAAGGGGCATGCAACACTCTTAATTCCAGCATTTGAGAGGCAGAGGCAGGTGGATCTCTGTGAGTTCAAGGCCAGCCTGATCTACAGAGCTCGTTACAGGACAACAAAAGCCAGACAAAGAAACCCTGTCTCAAAAAAAAATGGGAGGGGGTATTTGAATAATTGTCCTGTCAAAGGTTGCCAAGGTGTGTTTTGAAAGAAAAATGAAAACATACATCCCCTGCAAAGGGGAGAGCAAAAAGAAGTTTACCAATGCACCCAAGAGGCCTCCTTTGGCCTTCTTGTTCTGTTCTGAGTATCACCTCAAATCAGAGGAGAATGTCCTGGCTTTTCCATTGTTGATGCCACAAAGAAAGTGGGAGCAGTGTGGAACAGCACTGCAGCAGACAGCTGGCAGCCCTACCAAAAGAAGGCTGCCAAGCTAATGGAAAAATATGAAGAAGATATTACTGCCTACAGAACTAAAGGACAACCCCAATGCAGCAAAATAGGGATTGGTCAAGGCTGAAATGAGAAAAAAAAAAAGAAAAAAAAAGAAGGAAGAGTGTTGGCGGAGGCTGCTCATTCATTTCCCTGCTGCCCAAACCCAAATAATAACAGAGAAACTCTATTAACTAAAGCACTGCTTGGCCAATCACTTTAGCATATTCCTAGCTAGCTCTTGTATCTTAAATTAACCCATTCCCATTATTTTATATTTTTACTATGAGTCTTGTGGTTTACTGGTACCAGTGAGTGGGCATCTTTCTCTTCTGGTGACTACATGGTGTCTCTCTGACTCTGCCTTCTTTCCTCCTCTATCTGCTTGAAATTCCTGCCTTGCTCTACTCTGCTAAGCCACTGGCCAAAGCAGCTTTATTTATTAACCAATAAAAGCAACTCATATACAGAAGGACTTCCCCACACCAGAAGAGGAAGATGATAAGGAGGATGAAGAGGATAAGGCAGATGAAGAAGATGATGACAAATAAGTTGATTCTAGTGCAATTTTTCTTGTCTATAAAGCATTTAACCTTCTTGTATACAACTCACTCCTTTTAAGAAAAAAATTGAAATGTACGACTGTGTAAGTTTTCTATCTTGAAATTGTACCGTTTCTTTTTTTTCTTTTTTGTACAGTTAATATGTTACAGAATGTGTCTTTAGATAGCCCTGTCCTCGTAGTATTGTCAATAGCCACTAACTTAAGTGATAAGAGTCTGGCGGTCGTAAGAAGGCATGGAAATATCAATCAGGTCCTTGTCAGTGCGCAGCACAAATTAGTTATAAATGGGGATGGTAGGCTTCTGTTGCTGTTTTAGTTTTGGTCCTTGTTTTCGGTTGTCTCTGATGAAGCTTATAAGAAAATAATTTTTCTGTTAACTGAATACCGCTCTGTAATTGCAAAAATTGCAACTGTTTTGTTGACATTTTGAATGCTTCCAAGTAAACACATTTTTAAAAAAGAATTTTTAAACAAGCATGAATTTTATACAAAGACACATTAATATAAACATATTTCAAAATATTTTAAATATGACATTCTTAAATAGCCACGTTATGTAAAGGACAGACATTTCTCTCAAGTTCTTGGGTACTGAAAAGATCCGTCTCTATAGAACCTCCCCTAATTAAGAATGATAGCATTCATACAAGATTTCTCAAGACTATCCATTCTCTTCCCATGAAGCTTCAATATGCCAATGTTCTATTTCAGAGTTCTCAAACTGGTACATAACACAAATCACAAGTGCTGCACATATATGAATTTAAATTTACTCATTTTAGTATTACAAAACATTTTTTAAAACCCACTCTGTCACATCTAATGTAGCTGAAATGTATCATTTGTTATGTTCCTAATGGCAAAACACTATTATTGGTCTCTCTCCATAATCATAAGAAAGTTTTGAAATCATTTCACCTGGGACACGTGTACACCACTTAGCTGCATTTCAAATGCTCAGTAGCACAAAAAAAGAGTGTCATCTGCACTAGGAGGTGCAGTTTTACCTTATTGACATAATAATCTTTCCTCTCTGTAGACTGAGGGGTAAGCTGAGAGGCAGACAATAAGCTTATATGTGCGAGAATTCCAAGAACCTGACCCCAGGCTCCTCCTGCAATAGGTGTAGAATGTTCAGGTATTTCCTGTAGCTGCCAGTTTCTAGATTTCTCACTCTCATGGCTTTCTGTAACACCTAAGGACTAAACAGAGTCAAGAATGTTACCAAGATAATCATATGAGCTGTCTTGATTCCACTTAGCTGCTTCCAGCTTCCCATGTCAATAACCTACAGAAAGTTCAGCTTTTCCACTCTCCTGATTGCAGGTCAGCCTTTGTCACCTACAAATGGTCACCCCTGACCACCTTAGCTAAATGAACAGCTCTGTTTATAGTCAGTTAGTAGTCTTGGCCTATCATCTCAGTACTTAAGATTCACTTTCAGTGATAAAAACTCACAGGTATGTGCTCTGTGTGGAAGACGCAAAGAGGGCTGTGAGGGTTTGCTCATCTCTGTTTACTAGAAGCAATCCTGGAGCTCCTTTGCTCTTCATCTGGCCTGCAAGGACAGGCACATCTACCAGGCAGAAGAAAGAAACAGGACTCAGTACTCCCAGGTTTTCACATTCCTTTTCTCACTCTGTTGCCTGGAGAGATGTTTCTAAATTCTAATAAACTGGGCTGGCAAGTAATGGTTTTAGGAACAGGCAAGATGTATGCTCAAAATGAGGATTAGTACTTTTGTTTTGTCCTCAACTGAAATAGAAAGAAAGCTCCAAGGAACAGACACTTCTGTGACTGTGCAAACTGCACAGCAGTGTGTCCAATTGATACCAAGAAAACATAGTTTTGTAAGCACAGCAGTGCAAATGTTATTTTTAAAACTGTAATTAAAGGAAAATTTAATTATGGCAAATAGGAGGGCACTTTTTTCAAGTCCATTTCTTGATAAAGAAAATTAAGGAAAATTTTCCCAAGTAGTTGTTCTTTGTTTAGAATTCTGACCTTTTAAAATACAGTGAAGTGATCTAAATGAAAACTTCAGTTTTTAAATTGCCATTGAATGGAAGTCTTTATTTTGGGGGAAAAAGAAAGAAATCCATTTTTAAAGCTAGGCTAAGGAAGTCACACCTCATTATTTTTAAGGCATTCATAGTCTGAGAGGCTATGATATCCTATTATTATGTTTACCACATTTTAGCCACTTCTAGAAGTAAGAAAATTCAGGAGTTTGGAAAAAAAAAACCCTATGTCCTTTCCCACAGTTTATCAGTTCTGGCAGTAACTAGTTGTCTGGCAGGCTACCAGACAATCAGCTTCAAACTTATATGAACTGCAGTATTTTCATGCTATTAAAAATCTTCTCCTTTTCATAGAATCTCTTTGAGATATTACATAGTAAGAATGTGTCTTTCTGCCCTCTAAAAGATTTGCAATGCAAATATCATGCAAAGATGGAAATCATATCATTACACTGTGATGATGAGCTCTAGTTCATCATTTGCTAATTGAGAAATTTCACAAAATATTAATATAAATGTCATATATCTGTTGGACAGGACACAGAGTACTGATTTCGATTTGGTTGTAACTTACATCATTAGTGAGCCTTGAAGTCTGCTATCTTACTCTTGCAGCTCGGGTCTTATCTAGGATGTGAATTTCATTGGGAAGCTGACTATCTTGAAAAAGAGGGAGAGGATGAGAAGAAAAATGAGGTTGGGAGGCTTAGCAACAATTTCACTACTCATCAACAACATGGACATTTCCATGATCAGGGGATGGCACTGCCTTCTGTCAATATTTCTCATACTTCGTTGTAGCCTGCCCATCCAGGGTCACCCCCTGCCACATTGCATATCCATGCTGTCTCAGAGGTTTGATTGAAGAACAAGGAGAATCATGAGGACCTGGTTGATGAAAGAATTTCCCCTGCTTCAGGCTCTCACTTTGGTTAAAGCCTCTTACCATTAGAGCATCAAGAATTCCAGCATAATTAATAACTTCTGCTATGGAAGTTGCTGACAGGTGTAGAGTTAATATTTCTCTCTTATTTTGTATTATATGTTAATGTAGCAAGTAATCAGGCATGAAGCCTGAATGATAGAATTTTTCTCTTCTCGGGCATTCTCTGGGAATCTCAAATAAGATTATCAACTTTGTTGATTGTGAACAACAAAAACATCCTGTCTAGATTTATCCCTGAGATCTACAGCTTTAATCTTACTCAGCATCCTCCAGGAGCTACCTGATTGTCTCATTTATGTTCTTTAGCATTACCCCCTCAAATCCGACATATGGCTTTTGTAAAAACAGCAGAGTGGGACTCACTCCTAAAGAAGTCCACACCTGTGCTTTCTGGATGCTTCTATTCCTCTGTTAACCCTCATGTTTAAGTCTATTCTAAAGCATCTTTATTAAACACAACATTGCTTTATATTGACCAATTCTAAAATTATTTTCTGAGTTGCAGTCACTCGCCCAAGCTTGACTGAGTCAAGGTCCATAACAAATTAAAGGAATTCTTCAATCACAGGTGATAGAGTGGAACTGAGCAGATCTCTTCCTTGGCAGATTTGCAGTGTAGTCCTTGTCCCAGTACAGCTATGTATGTTCTATCTATTAGTGAACCACCAAAAAATTATTAAGGATATTGGTTTTCCTTTCTGTTTTAAACTTTTAGCATCACTTGATAATAATAAATACTTACCTGGTCAGGGAGATACCTTGTTCAAGAAGAGGATAGGGAAACACTGTGATCTTGGAGGGGGGGCATTCCCAGGGTGCGGTTCATCCATTACATTTCGGTTATGATGACCTCTGAGATTTCCTCAAATGTGGGAAACCTTTGTGCATCATTGTGGCAATGGGGAAACTACATGTATGCTTTGCACTAGAAAGGAGGAAAGAAAAGAAAGACAGAAAGTAAAGAGATAGGGGGAGAGAGAAAAGAAGAGAGAGAGAGAGGGAGGGAGGGAAGGAGGGAGGAGGAAGGGAGAGAGAGAGAGAGAGGAGAAAAGTATGAAAACTCCCTGCCCAATTCCCATTAGACTTATATGAAAGAGAAACTACCCATGCTCTGTACTTTATAGATCTGAGAGCAGATGCTACAAGAGACAGACTTCTTCATATTCATCCTTTGCACCTGACTATCTTCTGTTTGATCACAATTGTTCTTTGGGAGAGTTGGTTTTAACTGTCAACTTGACACTGTCTAGAATCATCTCGGATGAGGGTATCATTGAGTCATTTTCTGGATTAGTTTGACCAGTGAGTGTCTGTGGAAATTGCCTTGATTGTGTGTATTTATGTGGGAACCAGTGTAAAAGGTTTCGTCATTTCTGGTTTTCATCTTAAACAAAGAAAAGTAAGTTGATCGCAGGTATGCAGGCATTTATTTTTACTGTTCTTGATTGAAGAATTGATGTTACTAGCTCTCTTACATCTCTGTTGCATTGACTTCCATGTTATGATAGATCAAAACCTGAAGTCACGAGTTAAAACAAATCCTTTCTCCCTAAATTCACTTTTATTGTCAAGGTATTTTATCACATCAATGTAAGTCAAATTAGGGTGCTCTGGAAAGAAGCGCAGGATAATTTCATGAGGATATTATTAGAAGTTTACAGAAATTAAGTCTGAAGGGCAGAGCTACCTGGTCATATTTTCATGTGAACTCCACCGATTTCTCTCAACCTTAGCTTGATATTCCATAGTAATAAATCTCTCTAGATTTTTGAGATTTGATTAGATGCTATCACATGGAAATATATTAATATCAATTCCATCATCCCTAGTGGGTTATAGGAAGCTGACAGATTTTAAAGTCATTGATATCTTAAGTTACATTATGTATGAACTCAAGTTAATCATCATAAAGTCTTGTTTATTTGTAATAACTATATTAATCATACATAAAGACAGAGGGTGTGTTTGTTTCATGTTCAAGATAAACACATTAGAGAAACAATATAAAAGGAGAGAAATTTCTTTTGTTCACAGTTTCAAAGGTTTCTTTCCAAGATTGACTGGAACCAGTATTTCTGAGCCATGGCAGAACATCATGAATTCCAGCATTTATTTAAGAGGCTCCTCCCTTCATGGCAACCAGAGTGGGGGAAGAGGTGTTTTTAGGACAAGATACAGTGCTTGAAAATAGATCCCCAGTTATCTACTTCCTTTTGTGTGTTCTACCTCTTAAGGTTCTTAAGACTTCCAGAAACAAAGCTATGAGCTAAGAGCTAAATTTTCAATATATGAGCCTCTGAGGAACATTTCATAATCAAACTAAAATAATTTCATATTCAGGTAGACTGAGGCATAGAGTAGCTAAGTAATTTGCCAATAAATTTTCAGTCAGTAAGTGGATAAGCCAAATTCAGTAGTCTACTAGCTTTAAAACAAGGAAAAAGAGGTCTTTGTGTGACTCAAAGGCTGTTCTGCCTTAATTCTGCTTAGCTCAGAGAGTTAAGGTGACAGACAAAATCAATAACCATGAGAGCTATCACAAGCCAATGGCTTCATGGCCTGTTGTCTTATAAACTCAAAGAATGATATTGATAAAGGCCATGATCTAACACTACATGGAAGCAGAAGACATCATTTTAACTTACAGTTTATAGTTCATCATGAATGGATGTCAGGACTGGAAATCAAGCAGAAACCTAGGACCCGGAACTGAAGCAGAGTACATGGAGGAACTTTGTTTACTCACTTGCTCTCAATGGCTTTTTCAGCATGCCAGGAATACATTTTTTGGGTTGTCATCAACCAGAATGGCCTGGTCACTCTCATATAAATCATTAACCAAAAAAAAAAAAAAGAAAAAGAAAAATATGTACCACAGAGATGCCAACAAACCAATCTGATGGAGACATGTCCTCAGTTTAGATTCTCTCTTCCTAGAGAGGACTCTAGCTTGTGTCACATTTACAACAATCCAAACCTCACACTATCATCATGAACAAAAAAAATGAACAAAAAAATATAATTAGCATACTCACGGAAGAAGTAATTACAGTGTTGGAGAAATGGGTTAGAAGTTAAGAGCACTACATTCTCTTCCAGAGGACCTGGATATGATTCTTAGCACACTCATAGAGATTTGCAACATCCTGTAAATCTAGTTCAAGGAATCCAACATCCTCTTCTGGCTTAGGTGGATGGAAGGCACATAAAATAGTACACAGACATCCATGAAGGCAAAATACATATACACATAAAATAAACAACGTTTAAAAAATTAAAAAACGGAGTTACTGTAATGGCAGTGTGAACCCAGAGAATCCTCAGCAGCATGGAATCTGGTTTCCTTGCTTCCTTTCTCACATCATCCAAGTGACTAGGCTGTTTCCTCTTTTCCTTAGTGGGCTCATTTTGGAAGCTAATCAAAGGCTTCTTTTCTTCATGGGGAGGGATGAGTCTTATTACTTACCCAGGCTGTTGTTTATGCAAAACAAAGTCCTCACTTCAAAGAGCATAAGAAATACTTTGTTTTAAGTTGAATATGAGTAAACCCGGCATGGGAACAGCGATTCAGATTGCCCCAAATGATATGTTCCAACAAGGGAGTGGTTACATGAACTTTTATATGCACAGGACCAAAGAAACAGTAAGTTAAGCCATTTACCAATTATGTTGATGAGAACACCAGGAAGTTGGGTTATAGCAAAATGGAGAGAAAATTCAGATATTATCTGATGACAGTCTTAGTTTTAGGGCTGGTGGAAGCTAGTGTTCTCTTAATATATTTCAGTACTCTTACCTGTTTGGATGACAGGTCAGACACAGAAGGGATCCTAAATAGTGCTAAGAAACTTAAGATATCTTACCTTAGTTGTGAGTCTATAATAGGTCAGCACTCACAATCACAAAGTTCTAATTATTCAATCTGTCTTATATAATCTTTCAGTAATGGCTTTGTGGGGAACTTTATAAATCCTCTTGGCCAAACATCATAGAGAACAGATAAAGGTGAGGCTGAGTAGACAGGAAATCATTCTTCAAGTGATATCAGTCATCAACAATCTGGGTTGGTAGATTTTCTCCTCTGCATATGACATACCATTTACATAGGTAAATAAGGAAGTCAGCACAAATAAAGTTCATACAATCAAGAATTGCTATCAGTGTGTATAATTATACTCTTTCAGTAGATTGATGAAGTAGATTCTTTTCTTCATGTACACAGTTATTTGTATTTCATGAAATAGTTTATTTGATGCTTGAGTATTTTAAGTAATTTATTACTTAAAATAAATCAAGTTACCTTTTAAAATTTTTCTTTAGTTGGTTTGGGTTTTTTTAGTAATACTGTTAAGTAGAGTTGATAGCACTAATTTTAATAAAGATTAGTCCTCAATATTCAAATTATTATAACTATCACTTGTAATTAATAATGTATTCATTCTGTTATTTTAGTATTGCATCAGATATATGTTTGGAGAAGAAAATATATACTTACATTGTAGAAAAATTCAATATAGTATTACTTTAAATTTCTTTTGAAAAAATGTTTCTTTTCCCCTGAGCCAAATATTTTTTGTCATAGGAATTATATATATATAGTATATATATAATCATCCAGATAAATATAATTATCCAGACTTGATAGAAATGAAGATTTCATAGATTTTGTATATATAAACCAAATCATGTTTCTTTATTTTAAAATCAGAATAGTAAACTAGATTCTGATAAAAGTTATTTTTGTAACATTACCAGTCATTGAAAAGTAAGAATATTGTTCAGTATGTTTATGTCCCAGATAAGTGAATCAGGAGACACCTAGAAACCTTATCTAATCAAGAAACACGGGATCTAGAGGTATAGGTTATCTATCACTTTCTTGTTTTGTTTTGTTTAAAGATCTTTTGGGGGCTAGATTTTAACTATGCCATGCAGGCTAGCCCAGAACTCTAGTACATAAGCCTGGCCAGTCTCAAGCTTACAGCCACCCTCTTATTTCAGCATCCCCAGTTCTGGGATTATAGATATGATCCATCCCATCATGCTTAACTAATCCTTTCTAAGTCATGTTTTCCTTCATAGTGGAAGACTTAATCAATTCTAAACTACATAGTATAGTACCTAAACCTCTGGCTCCAGCATTGGTTGATTGTCATAAACATGCCCTAGATAATATTGCCTTTGGGGACTATTTGTGTATGACTTGAATAAAAGGACTCAACTCAAAAGTTTTGGGTATCTCTAATGAGATTGGTGCTATCAACACTGATCTAAAGGAAGGCAGAAATCTGTGTATACTCTGCACTTCCCAGAGCTTTCCAGACCTGGGGTTTATATACATTATTTGAAATTTGATTCTTTCAAGTGATTGCTATAATTTAGAGCTTGTGTATTGATAAATATGATGGTGTTCAATACTGTGGGATATCTAGACATGGCAGATGGTCCTCAGGATATCTGTTTTTATAGGAAATACAGGCAACTATAATAAAGTCATCTGTGTATCTAGGAAATGGTTGTATTTTGGCATTTATGATCTCAATATCAGTATAAACTAGTTGGTTGAAAACCTAGCTGTTCCCTGTTTTAAGCAGGAAAGAGATTCTACTGGTTTGGATATCAAATTTTGGATGTAAAATAGAGATATATTCAAGGAGAGTACCTACTAAAATATTTGAAATACATTTTTGTTAATTAAAAACTTACTTTTAAAAATCCAAATTATATTGAATAGTGAAATAACTATTTTTTGAAAGCAATAAAAAGTTAGAATTTTTAACATGAAGATTTGATTTAAGTAAGCTGGAGGTTATGACAAATGTGCAATTAATATGAGGATATATTATCATCCCCACTTAATTTTAGTAAAACTAAGATAAGAACTATGTTATTGCTTATGCAGACTTTGTTTAGGCATCTGTGTCGTTGAAACTTCATGGATATAGCTTCACTAACCATTCAAGGAGACAAAATATTACAGCAGATTTCCTGATTTTCTGGCTCTTACAATCATTCTACCCCTTCTTCTTCCGCATTTCCCAAGTCTTAGGTGCAAGAGTTTTATTCTAACTGCATCAGTTAAGATACTGAAAAGGAAGGTGTAAATTTCCTGTGTCCCAATCCTAAACAATAAATTTTAGGCAACTAAGGAATGCTGACAATAGGATAAATCATTTTCCCCAAGGAAGGGCACGGCAATTACTTATCTAACACCAAGTGGTCAGTTCTGAAATTATATACACCCAGGCATATTGTACAGATGGAGAAAGTAGTACTTGTGTATTTGAGAAAGAGCAATAAGGGGTACATGGAAGATGTTGGAAGGAAGAAGGGAGAAGAAAATGAAATGCAATTGTATTTTAATTTCAAAAAATATATTTTAAAAAGAATTATGTTAACCATTTAGGAATATTTAAGAAGACATATTTCAAAATATTTTTCATAAATTTTTAAATGTCTAAGTATAAAATGATTTAAGGATCATGCTAGAAAATAATGAGATCTAGTAGCATCATTTTTAGATGAATTTTGAATTCATTTACTTGGTATACTCAGTTTTTGTTGCTGTCTGCTTTGTGCCATTCAATTTTTAAAATTTAATTACTTTTTAAACTTCATACATGGACACTGCATCTATATCATTTCCACTCCTCACTCCCCATATCTAACTACTTTAGTATCCTACCCCTCCCTCCCAAACTCAGGATTGTTCCACATACATACATATTACATACATACATGTTATATATGTATATGTTATATATATATATATATATATATATAACCTGTTAAATGTCCTTAGCATTTATTTTCATCAATTGTGTATTTCTGTATTGCTGTCTATTTGATTAACAAAAAAGCTTCTGGAACTAAAGGTGAGAGTTGTAGTTTTATAAGGGTATAAAGATAAGCACTTTGAGTTACACAGTTAGAAATTGTTATGGATTAGGAAAACATTAGAACTAAGTTTCCTTCCCAGTTTATGACCTCCCTAGACATGAGTAGTAGTCTCGGTTTGTAGTCCAGGTAGGAATTACATTCTATTCAATGGGTGTTACATAGCTATCCAATTAGATAACTACATAATCAGTTATCCCAGATAAATGTGACACTATTGTACCCCTGAGAATATTTTGTCCATCCAGTCACTGTTGGAGTTTGTAGGCCTTGCATCTAGGGAATTCCAACCACTGCTTCTTTCCCTTGGAAGCATACTTAACAACCTCTGACAGAATGAGAGCCAGACCCCAGGGAGAAGGCTTGCAGCTCAGCTCCAGCTTGATAACTCTAAGTGCTATGTCCAAAGCACGCGGTTTATTGAGCAATAGGATCTAACCTTCAAGTTCTAAAAGGCAATGACAATAGTGCATATTACTTTGGTTGTCTTTTGTATTCTTTTAACCAACTAATTAACTAAGAGAGGAAACGGTGGGGAAATGTTTCACAAGTAAAAAAACACACTACTGGCTACACATTCTTAAGAGCTCAGTACAAGATGTGGAACCTCTCACTCATAAATCATTCCATATTTCAAAATAATCTAAACCAAACTGTGCTATGTTGGCTACTAGTCATGTATCCAGGTGTCTACATGACAGAAAGTGTGGGACTGAAGTATGGAACACTGAAAAGCTTCAACGGGAAGTGGAATTATTGTGGCTCTTGTAAGATGACTAAAACTTTTGTTATGCATGGTCAGGCTCTGGGCCAAGTGTTTCCAGGTTCTTAGCCTCTTATTCAAGGAATTGAATATAAGATCCACATTGATTGTAAGGTGCCAGTGAAAGTTTATTCAAGATCAAAGTTATAGAGAAATTAAGAAAGAAAGATGATTTTAAGAATGGCAGTAGTCACAATACCATAAGAGCAAGGGTACACACGGGTTCTGATATTGCTCGGAGCATCTTTCTCTGCCGTTCAAGAGAAGAAGGAGTTTGTTTATTAATTTGGATGGTTTTCTATTCTCTTTGACGGGTCCAAAACTATATAACTTGCTTTATGCTATACATGTCCCTTTCTTTCTTTTTCTTCCTTTCTTTCTTCTTTCCTTCCTCCCTTTCTTCCTTCCTTTCATCCTTCCATTTTCTTTCTTTCCTTCTTTCTTTCTTTCTTTCTTTCTTTCTTTCTTTCTTTCTTTCTTTCTTTCTTTCTTTCTTTCTTCAGATCACTTTCTTTAGCACATCTGATTTTAATAATATAAATCCTGTAATGGTTTGAATGAGATATCACCCATATTATTAGGCATTTGAATACTTGGTCTCCAGTTGGTGGTGCTATTTGAGAAGGCTTTGGAAGTGTGTCCTTGCTTGAGTTAAGCATGTCTCTAAAGTTGGGCTTTGAAGTTTCAAAAACCTTGCTCCCTTCCAAGTTTGCTCTCTCTGCTTCCTCATTGTGGTTGAAAATGTGAGCCCACAGGTCCGAGTTACCATCTACCAGTTCCAGCCATCACACTTACTGCTTCTGCTCACACTTCCTTGATGTGATGGTGATGAGCTCTTATTACTTTGAAGCCACATGCCCCAAATAAACCCTTAATTTACAAGTTGCCTTGGTCATGGTGGAGAAAAAGCAACTAAAAGAAAAGTCTGATTATACACACACATAAGATTGTAAATTGGTGATTATCTCTAAAATTTCATTTAGAGGACATTTTGTCTTATTGTTAATGAACCCAAACTAGTTCAGAATGGTGTATAGTACCCTGGTATATTGGGAATAGGATTAAATAGACTCTGTGTGTGTCTGTCAGTCAGTAAGAGAAGGGTACATTTATTCAATTGTTTAGAGTAGTTAGATGTGGATAGAAGTTTGAGACTGCTAAGAGTTTGCTGGATGCAGGGTGTGTGTGTGTTCATAAAATGTGCAGGTAAAAGTCTTGGGCTGCTGTGTGCACTGCTAGAATAGAAGTGTGTGCATAGTATAAACCAAGTGGAGTCCCAGGTTATTAGCATCTTCCTGTGCTTCCCTACTTCAGTTTGGCAAGGAGGAAAAAACATACTAAGCTAGAGAAAGGTCTTAAGCAAATAAGATAAGAGCTTCATGAGAACATAATTTCAGTCTGTTTGGAGAATGACAACTTTGTGGCTATGGTAGAGATATGAGTGCAGGGATGTTGAGGCTGTAGGGATCAGGGAATCATTGAAAAGAAACAATGTAAAAAAGTGAAAGATCATTCAAGGCTAATCTTGAAAACTACTGCCTGAGATTTTGAGTATTTAATGTCTCTTATCTTCAATAATTTCCCTCTGAAAATTAGGATGCTCTGCTTTGGTCTCCACTACCAATTATCTATGAAACCTTAAATAAATCACTTTCTCTCTCTGAGAATCTAATATATAAACAAAAGATTAGGATGTTCCTTGTACGCCTGAGGATAGCAATATGCCCAGGACACACCTAAACTCGAGCACTTAATTTTCATTTCTGTCATGGACGGTGCAAGTGTTTGTTCACATGCATGAACAAACATGGTAAGAATATTGTGTATGTTGTAGTGTGTGTTCATGTGTATATAATGTTGTCTAACCAATTTGTTACAACTTGAAGTGTCCAGTAAAGAGCCTGCATCTTCAGAGCTGTAAAATGCAGGTACTAATAATTTTTTGACTTGCAGGTTTTGACACACAAACAGTTCTTACATAAAAAAACATAAAAGATCATTTTTCTGGAGCCCAATGAGTGACCATAGCTTGGGACGTAGAGTTAGATTATCCTAAATCCAATGATTCAAATGTGGAAGGAGTGTGTGGCAATTTTTATTGTAGCAGAACAAAGAAAATCATAAATTGAGACTTTTTTCAATTGCACTGCTGGAAATATCAGGTAGGGGGATTGAGTCAAAGTGGCAAATCACTGCCACAGGACTTGGATTTTATCTGAAGACTCAGAATTTGATGTGTGAAAACTAGGGTTTTGTTAAGTTAAAGGATTTCAAAAGGTTTTATCTGTCAGTCACAGAGTCACAATCATGGGATGGTACATATAGCACAGAGGTTTTCAGGGCTGAAGGGAAGTCCATGGTAAATTGCAATTAGGCTCTGGACCTATATAGCATCCATCCTCCCCACAACCACTGAAGCTCTGAGCAGAGTATTCAGCTTTGAGGAAACTTCAGTGGAGGCTGTGGTTCTTCCTGGGACTTTTGTTAACAGTAACCAGTATGAAGACTAATGTTTAAGATATATGTAAAATCCTTCACAAATGTCAGGCACAGGAATTACTCTCTTCATTCTTACACAAATCATAAACTAAGCCCAAGAAGGTAGGAGTTTGTGTGATTTTTTTCTTCACTATCATCTTCCCAGACCTTACAACTCAGTTGTCTAAGTAGAGGCTCAGTGTACTTGCTAAATTTGTGAATGGGCCACTGTGCAGTATTTTATAGACTAGTGTTTGGAATAGAAAAATAAACAATAAAAAGCTAGATTTGGCTCTTATGGGGGTTGCCCATTTAAACACACTAGTAAAGGTCAGTTGGAATTAGTAATAAGTATATTTTTCCTTTCTCTTTCTACCTCTTCTATCTTTCTCCATTTTTCTTCTTTTTACAGATTACTATTAAATTTGAAGAAATAATATCTTCTTTTTTCATAAAGCTTTTCAGAAATGATTAGTCATAAACATCTGTAGTAGTTTGAATGTAATTAGTCATGATAATCTCAAAGGGAGCGACACTATTAGGAGCTGTGGCCTTGTTGGAGTAGGTGTGGCCTTGTTGGAGGAAGTATGTCACTGTGGGGGTGGGTTTTGAGGTCTCTTTTATTCCATGTTTGCTCAGTGTGACAGACAGGCGACTTCCTGCTACCTGCAAGATGTAAGACTCTAAGCTATTGCTCCAGCACCATGTCTGCCTGCGTGCTGCCGTGCTCCCCGCCATCATGATAATGATGCTTGAACCTCTGAACTGTAAGCAAGCCACCCAATTATATGTTTTACTTTATAAGTGTTGCTGTGGTCATGGTGTCTCTTCACTTCAGCAGAAACCCTAACTGAGGAAATATCTTTAAAATTAAAAATTACATGAGTTTTCAAATACAGTAAAGCAGGCAGAGAATTCTGAACTGAAAGGGGTCTCACCAGGTAACATGAACCAACTTGGTTAATTTTGTCAGTAACTGGCAGTAAAAAGTCTGTCTCAGACTTATGGAAAAAGCTTTCTCTTTCACTATGTACCTTTGTTTACCCTGGGAAATAAAAGAAATGACAGCTTTGTTGAGGGCACTTTATCAGGGATTGGAAAAGCAGAGTTAAGACACACAAAGAAAAAAACAAAACAAAACAACCAAACAAAAAATCCCAGCTATGTCTTTCATTTTCCCTGATGCTCTTTTCTTAGACATTGCCAGGGAAACATGAAAACATGGATAGAGAATACTACAGGAAGGTTTAAGACATACAGGTTTAAATTTGCATTTCTCTGATGGCTAAGGATGTTGATCATTTCCTTAAGTGTCTTTTAGGCATTTTGGATTCATCTGTTGAGAGCTCTCTGTTTAGGTCTACACCCCATTTTTTTATTGAATTACTTGTTCATTTGATGACCAATTTCTTGAATTATATTTTGTAGAACAGCTATTTGTCTGATGTGGGGTTGTCAGTTTCAGGAGGTTCCATATATTAATTATTGCTCTCAAAGTCTATGTTACTGGGGTTATATTTAAGAAGTTGTCTCCTTGTCAATGTGTTCAGGTGTACTTCCCACTTTATCTTCTATGAGGCTCAGTGTGGTTGGCTTTATGTTGATCTTTGATCCATTTGGATTTGAGTTTTGTGCATGATGATAGATATAGATCTATTTTCATTCTTCTACGTGTTGATATTCAGTTATGCCAGCACTATTTGTTAAATATGCTTTCTTTTTTCCATTTTATATTTTTTGCTTCTTTTTCAAAAATCAGGTGTTTGTAGGTGTATGGATTGATATTCAGGTATTCAACTCAGTTCCATTGGTCCTGCTGTGTGATTTATGCCAATACCAGGCTGTATTCAGGACTGTAGGTCTGTAGTATAGTTTAAAGTCAGGAATTGTGATGCTACCCAAAGTTCCTTTATTGTACAGGATTGTTTTGGCTATCCTTAGTTTTTTGCTTTTCCATATGAAGTTGAGTATTGTTCTTTCTGGGTCTCTGAAGAATTATGCTGGGAACTCTGAAATTCCATCTTACTCCTGTCAGAATGGCCAAGATCAAAAATACTGGTGACAAATTATGCTGGAGAAGATGTGGGATAAAAGAAAGACTCCTGCATTGCTGGTGGGAGTGCAAATTGGTACAGCCACTTTGGAAATCAGTATGGCAATTTCTCAGAAAATTAGGAACCAACCTATCTCAAGACCTTGGAATACCACTTTTGGGTATTTACCAAAAGGTTGTTAAATCATATCACAGAACATCTGTTTAGCTATGTTCATAGCAGCATTATTTGTCAAAGCCAGAACCTGGAAACAATCTAAATGCCCCTCAACAGAATAGGGATAAAGACGATGTGGTACATTTACACAATAGAGTACTACACAGCAGAAAAAAATAATGACATCTTGAAATTTGCAGGCAAATGGATGGATCTAGAAAACATCATATTGAGTGAGGCAACCCAGACCCAGAAAGACAAATATAATATGTATTCACTCATAAGTGGCTTTTAGACATAAAGCAAAGAAAAACAAGCTTACAACTCACAATCCCAGAGAACCTAGACAACAAAGAGGACTCTAAGAGAGACATACATGGATCTAATCTACATGGGAAGTAGAAAAAGACAAGGTCTCCTGAGTAAACCTGGGGAGAATGGGAAAGGGTAGAAGGTGAAGAAGAAGGGAGGGGAGCAGAGAAAATATATAGTTCAATAAAAACAATTTTAAAAAAGAATTTTAAAGAATAAGTACAGAAAGGAAGTCAATAGAAAATATCACCCCCCCAAAATAAAACACCAAAAAATCTAAACCAAACCAAACAAACAAAAAGCCCACAGGCTTAAAGTAAAAAAAGAAAGAAAGTAACGTTAAAGTGACAAACTTTGCTTTTATAGGCTGGTACCAGACTTAGAAGATGGGATATCAGAAACCAGTCACTGAGGGCAACTGAATGAGTGAACAAATTCACCTAGGGTCACATCCTGTTACTCAGAGGCTATTTTCGTCAGAACAGCTTTCTTTGAACCTGCAGAGTTGGGTAACTTCCCATTTATCAATAACTATGCTGCAATAATCTTTTAAGCCACAAGGGCAGGAAAAGCCAAGCTTAAACTCTGCTATCATCAATCTCCCACGATGTTCATGGTGTTCATTGATATTTTAAAGGGTCGCTCATTTTACAGTGTGTACAATGCATAAGGGTTTTCTTAGAATCTGTTTAAATTATTCTTAGTCAAAGGTATGTCACATAACAGTCTTTTTCCCCAAATGAGGGCTTTTCTTAGTGGCTCCTAGCCTGAGTCTTCAATTAAAGACTCAAAACAGTTCACATTTTCATTCCTTCTGGTTCTATTCTGGTGTTGTCTTCACTGGGGGAGGAATACTTAACGTTCTCAAGAAATCATTTGAGTAATATTATCACTCTAAGAATTTGGAAATCTTATTTTCTTTAAACCGTGTGATTGTGTACTAAATAAAGTAAGAGAAAAGCCTTTTTTCTCTCTCTTTTTCTTTTTCCCCAATGCAGAGGCTGCTATGAAGTTGAGATAGTGGAGATTCATGTCTGCTGGGCTGACACTCATTTTCATTTATTTGATCTGTAAGATTGAAATCAGATCATGGATGCTCCCTGCCTGGAAATGTGTTATTTGTTTTCTAAATAGCTTTTAGATATGAGCAAGATGTCCCCATTAACATTGTGTGAGGCTGATCCATTAGAATCTGGCTTCTCTAGCAGACACAAAGTTTCTCTATTCTGTGTGGGTATTGGTGGTAGTTGGACAGGGAAATTTATTCGGTAATGCCTTGTCTAGTGACAACACAGGAGAACTGTAATAAATGGAGTTGAGTTTTGTGTATGGTCATTAAACAAACTCTTTTTTTGATAAGAAACTATGAAAGGAAAGTGCACAGAACTCACAAATATTGCAGGAGGTTGTATATACTATACAAAACTCAAACAACAAAATGCCAAATTGGGAAGCATTTATATACCATTCTTCTTTAAGAGATGTGTTGTCAATTTACAAGAAAATCTATCTTTTGGGTAGCAGGTGTCAGATATTCAACTTCATTGTGATGCAGCTTCATAAACACAAATTTTTTTTGAACTTTGAGAATAGGAATATATGTGTCTACCAATAGTTGTGGTGTCACACAAGGTCCTTGCTCACAAGACTACAGTTGGATTTATTATCTTAAGCGAGGAAAGAGGGCTTTCTCAGAAGGAGCATAACAAACACAAGGAGCCTCTTTGAACAAGAGCAGTGAAGACACTCCTGCCCCATGAGGACCTGGGGGCTATTTCCCCAACTATTATGTACACATACTTCATGAAGGAAGTCCAAAGTATGAATAAATACTTCATTAAGGAATTCCAAATCCCTGGTAGAAAGGTCCAGCTAGCAGAGACCAGATCTTTGAGTGCGACATGGAGTTGATAAAAAGAGGTAGTATGTACTTACATCACTATTCCAGTGGGCATTTGCTCTCAAACAAGAAGGATGTCTGTATTCTATAGACACCTCCAATGACAAAATCTCACTATTATCTAACTGTATTTAAAATAAAAGATTATTAGCATATTGATTAAAAAATAAATATGAACTTCTCTGTTCTTGCTATTTGTTATGCTTTTCTGTAATTTCATACTTCCCTTTTACATTTAATAAGATCATTGATGAGATTTTCATCTTTAACTACTATATCAATAGCTCAGAAATATTAGTACTTTACATCTCTAGCACCTCTATTTTAATTCAAACTCTGTGAATATTCTGCTCACTTAAAATGGATGGCAGGTGTTCCTCAGTATCTGAGGAGATAGGCGTTGTAACTTCCTAATATATAACCACAGCTCAGGACACTTAATCCTGTGCATTATTGGTATAGTGCTATCATGTAATCTATGTACTGATTTCCATATACTATAAATCATCTCTTGGTTTCTTATATACATAAAGCAATTTAAATGCTATGAAATACTTCTTACACTGTACTGTTTAGGGAAGAGTAACAAAAACTTGTATGTACATACTCAGTGAAGATGCAATGTTGGAGTCTGGCATAGAAGTGAAGCATGGATGCCAAAAGCTGACTACATTCTAAGTGGTGGAAGAAGCTATGTACATTTCCCAAAGACTATTATCAGACTTGTTCTTCCCTGAATATTTTGATATAGTGGCTGGAAATACACATCCTTCATATAATGTTTTGCAGATAAGATTTTATTTAACCAGATTCAAGCTCAGGATACATATTCAGAATCCATCAGAGAAGCTTTGGGAAGGTCTTTGTTCCCAAAACTAAAGTAGAAACAAAGCAGAAGCAGATTCCGCTCCTTGGCCAAGTATGCTGTCATTTGCAGCGTATACCCTTTCCAGGTGATGTGATGATTCAATCAATTCACCTTTGCGGGTTTCACATCACAGTGCTTCCAGCAGTACTGAATCTGGACTTTGGCCTTGTGCTAAGAAAGGTGAGTGCAACCCATGCTCTCAAAGAGACAAAGATGGTGTAGGGTGTGCAATCAGTGGTTACTTTATTACTTTTCTATTGCTCTGAAGAACATCATGACCAAGGCAACCTACGCATTTTAATTTGGTGGCTAATGGCTACAGATGGTTAAGAGTTTATGATCATCATGGTGGAGAGAGAGAAACAGAGAGGGGGGAGGAGAAGGAGGAAGAGCAGGAAGAGGAGGAGGAGCAGGAGGAGAGAAGGGGGAAGGGAAAGGGAAGGAAATTGGGACTGGCTTGGGCTTTTGAAACCTTGAAGCCCACTTCCAGTGATATACCTCCTCAAGCCATTTCTTCTCATCCTTCCCAAGAAGTCCACCAACTGGGAAATTAACATTCAAATGTATGAGCCTACAGAGGTCATTGGCAGTTAACTTACCAGAGTGAACCCATGTTTAAACTTTGCAAACATAAAATGAGGATGTAATTAATTTTTTAATTATATTTAGTAAACAGAATAATCTGGTATTGTGCTATTGAATCGATTGAATAAGATGGCATAGATAGTGCATTATAAAAAGTTGTAGTTTATAATGAACAGTGAGAATGACATTTATTATAAAGGGCCTTCTATATTGTAGTGTCATTTTTATATCCATCTAGTCACTTCTTACCAGTTTAAATATATATGTATATTGTATGAAGTCCAATAGTTTTTATTGGCAAATCAACTAAAGACCACTCCGACTGTTAAACATCCCCAGTCAAGAAGACCTGTACAAAGTTATTCAAGAAGCATGACAAAATTAAAATTAGGATCTTCACCAGTTGCTTCCCTCTTTTGTTTCTTTCTCTTTTTTTTCTCGAATTTGAACCTATCCTAATTCAACTCAGATAGGACTACACAGAGATAATTTAAAACTTGCATCTCCCAACTATGAAATCAAATCACCCTCCCTATTCAAACATCTGAGATAAACTAGAGCGAGGTATCATGTCTTCTGATTTACTGCTGTTCTCATGCTATCTATAGCTAAGCCGCCTGTCTCAGGTTCTGGGGTCAAGTTCATTCCAAATTAGAGAAAATTAAACAACTATATGTAGTTGAGTACAACTCTAAGATTAAATTAGCTTTGACTTGGCTTTCAATGTATTTCAGTTCAGAAAAACTTTTTTTTGCATAGAAGAAACCAAATATTTCAAGTTTTGTGGAACATATGGTCTCTGTCACAGCTACCCAGCCTGTCTGCAGCTGGCAGGCAACCTTTGATAATGTGTCCTCTAATGAAACTGTGTTTACAAAACCAAGTTAGACTTTGCCCATGGGCCACAGTTTGCCAATGTCTGCTTTAGCTTATTTATTTAACCCTGTTTATTTAGCAAATCTTTCTTCTATCTCTTCTAGAACTCAAATTGTAGCTCACAATCTCAGAAGGACAGGATATACAACTTCCTTTCCTTTAATTTAGACTAATGTCTGGTGAGTCACAAAGACTAAAGCTCACCCAACTCAGATTTGTTGAAGTTCATATTCATAATTAGTTTAGCATTATGTTATCAATCTTAAGAGCCCATTGACTCAGGTTGTTTGCTACAGATAGTGAAAATACTTTGTGGCTTTTTTAAACCCTTGACTGGCTTCAAATTTTCAATATTTCTGCCTCAACCTCTTAAGTTCTAGGAACATAAAAGTGTTACTCCAGGGGCAGCGTGTGTGTGTGGGGGGTGTGCGTACACAGTGCACCTGTGATGCTGAACTCATTGATTCACATAAGCTAGGCACATAATATATGCTAAGATAAATAGCTTCCTTCAAACACAGACTAATCAGTAGTATCTGATCGAATACACTCATGGCCAGACACCTCATAACTAAAGATATCTCCTACATATGAGAACACACAGAAATTATTAAAAGATCCTGACCTAAAGCTTCCTTTTCTTCCCATGGAAACCCTAGTTAATACCCTGGCTGAAGCACCTCATTTGGTTTCTGAGCAGCACTGGGGCTTGCCGCACAGAGGCTTTGCTTGATATGCACCTTCCTTTTGAGAGCTGTGACAACAATGATTACCCTTCCCATTTCCTGATCTGTTGACCTTATCCTATCAAAATAAGAAAAATAATATAGATATAATAAAACCTATATTAAATCATGAAGTGCCCTGAAGACTAACAAGCAAAAATAAGAATGAATATCTGTGAGAGGATGAAAGCACAGAACCAGGTAGCTACTCCTTCTCTCTGATGCCTGGTATTCAGGGCCTTCTAAACACACACACACACACACACACACACACACACACACACTGCTACTTCTGGAGGGACAGCCTAGGAATTAAGTGACTGGGCAGGAAGATTGAAAGTTTGGAGACAGTCAGAGGTTTAGAAAAGAAAAAAAAATGTAGCATTGGGCTGATATAATTTTCATTATCTTTAGGAACAAGTTTGCCCAGGTTGGAGTAGTCTTTGCAATGTCAAGTAGTTGGTTATTTTTTAACTCTGGGGTTTTTACTCTTTTTGGTGTCCGCCGCCTAGTTCCCAAATAAATTACACATGGAGGGTTATTCTTTCTTATAATTGCCTGGCATTAGCTTGGCTTATTACTAGCAGATTTTCTTAATTTAAATTATCCCATCGATCTTTTGCCTCTAGGCTTTTAGGTTTCTCTATCCTATATATCCTTTCCGTCTTTCCGTGGCTTGCGGTATAGCTGGGTGGCTCGCTCCTTGATCTGATCTCTTTTTCTTTCAGATTTCTCCTTCAATTTATTCTCTCTGTTTGCCAGCCTTAGCTATCCTTTCTCCTGCCTTGTTATTGTTTGTTCAGCTCTTTATGAGGTCAATCGGGTGTCTTAGATAGGCAAAGTAACACAGCTTCACAGAGTTAAACAAATGCAACATAAAGGAATGCAGCATATCTTTGCATCGTCAAACAAATGCTCCACAATATAAGCAAATATAACACATCTTTACCTAATATTCTACAAAAATGTCATTAAAACATGGTTGTTATACTGCAAGTTCTCATGGCCCCTGCTGTCCAGCTACACCTGCCCTTCTTGCAGTACATGGTCAAAATGGAATATATCCTCATACCTTAATAAAGATGTACACGTTTCTTAAGATTACATTATACTGAGTAAGTTTCTCTAGAAATAGCAAGTCTTAAATTTGACCCAGAAGAGGTAGCCAAGCCTTTTCAAATCCCAATTGTGAAGCAAGCTACCAATGATCCCAACCGTCAGAACTTCCAGATTGTCCTAGGATTCTGAAGGTCCAGATCCTCTTCTCTGCTGGAGGGACTGAATGGGCACAGGAGTCTTTTCCTGAACATTCCACGTTCTTAAAATCTTGTTTTCCTCTGGCTTAAGTCTCTCATAGAGCCTAAGAGAAACTTAACTTTCTCAAGTTAAGGGTAAGGTTGGATGAGGAAAACCAACCCTTTCCAACTTTGCATACTTTCCCATCTAAAAGTTTTGGTCTGTGAACTTTATGCCCTGTGTCTCTTAGAACTTTAAATTTAGTAATTCAAAACCAATGTTTTTGAAATTGCTAACTGTTTTTGCTCATGCCACTGTTTCAGCAACAATTTCCAAAAAGTCTTAATGTTCAAAAGCTGGACTTCCAGCTTTTTTATTTTTCTGTTGGTGTTTTCTTTTGAAACATCTCAAAGAAAGAGCTCTGGGAAGGAGAAACGCATTGGCTGTTGAAACTGACTATTAACATAACCCAGGTTATGATGTGGTCTGTGGCTTTCTTCTCTTGCTTAATATCTGTCTTATGGACTTTGTGGGAATGTTGGTTATTCATTCTGGATTTCACTAACCTATTCTTGTTTTTAAATATTTCCCAGTCTCTCCCTAGCCCACCAGTGTTGCATGTAGATCAATTCTATGTATGTAGATGTAAAAATTGAGTTAAAAATCCCAAAGAAACTGGGGAATTATAAGTTCTGAAACTTTTATGTTGTATAAATTTTCTCTTTTAATTTTGTTCATTATAAATCTGGCTATCAGGACAACCGTGTAAAGAAATAAAAATGTCAATCCTTTAACATGCACAAGGAAAGAGGCTTCTGCAATAAAGATATGAAGTGAGAAACTACCCAAACCAGTGTCTTTGTATGCAGCCAAATGAGAGTTAACTAAGAACAGAGCCCTGCACACAAAAGGACAGCTTATCGCCCATGCTTTTGTTCTTCATTCATTCATAAGTTCAATAAATATTTATTGAGCATTTGCTGTATGCCAAGAACAAATCTGTTCAATGGGGTACATTAGTGAACAAAAGAGACAAAATCCACTACAATCCTCACAAAATAATGGCAGGAAATAAGTACTTAGTAGCTAACAACTTAATAGTGCTATTGTGTGCCAAGCATTGGTCAACTTGCTACAATCTCCCAATGAGAAACTTACTATTGTTCCAATCCCTATTCTGTAGATAATATTTTGCAATTTTCCCTGGATTGGGAGATCTAGGAAAAGACTGAGCCAAAATTTGAATCAGACAGATGGCCTCCAGTATCTACCCCCCAATCACTCAGTCTTCCCTTTGAGGTTAAGAAGTAAATTACAGAGGATGTTAAAAGGCATTGACCTAAAACCTGGCCACCTGAGTTTGAGTCCCAGAATGCACATAAAGGTAGAATAGAATGGGCTCCATAAAACTTTCCTCTGATCCCTATGCCTGCTCCCCCATACACACACAATACAATAATAATATTAATAATAGCAATACATTTAAAGGCACTGTATTTTTAATCATTTGTTTGTTGAGACAACATTCTATTGTTTCAATACAATATGTGCCAATGTATCTAGATTAAAAACCAGAGCTTCTTATTGGGAAAAAATAAGTGCAAAAAGGGAATAGAGCATAGTAGGAGAGATTGCACTAATGAACATATGGTCAAAAAAGACAATATCTTTCACTGGAGTAAAGAAAGAAGAGGTAAGTAAAGAAACTGTCTTGGAAGAGGGTTTCTGCAGAGGGAATGGCAATTGCAAGCCCTCTGAGACAGGATTGCTTCTAGCATTAACAGGAGCTATTTTGCACACTATCTCATCAAAAGACATGTGTGTTTTTCAGAGAGCACCCATATTTAAGAAAATGCAAATTTTTCAAAAATGATTAGCAATGACTTCATTTCTAATAATTTCAAAATTTTTGTTATTTTTTTCTTTGACAATTAAAGGGAAAATAGTTGATAATGATGGCTCACACCTTTAGTTTTAGAACACTTAAAAAGTAGGGGCTGGAGAGATTTCTCAGCACTTAAAAGTACTGGCTACATTCCAGAGGACCAGAGTTCAATGCCAGCACCCATATGTCATCTCAAGACTGTCTGTAACTCCAATTCCAGAGTTTCTGAATCCTTCACACAGACATACATGCAAGCAAAACACCAACACATATAAAATAAAAAAATAATAAGTTAATAAATAAATAAATAAATAAATAAATAAGAAAAGTAGAGGCCAATAGATTACAAGTTTGCAACTTGCCTGGGGTATATGGTACGCCCCAGTCTCACAAAAGCAAACAAAATGAAAAATGCAAATAGATAAGACTAAGAAGAGTAGAAAAGAAAGAGTGAAAAGCAGTAATATACATGACTGATAGTCTTTGATATCACTCATGACTCAAGACATTGATAAAATGGTAAACACAAATAATTTTAATATATATGTTTATTTTGAGATGAGAATGATCATCTTTTTTAGTTTTTCTCAAAACTTTCTAAACCTTGTGACATAACAGCATATGACTCTTGAGAATGAAGACAGTTGGCAAGTGGTCAACATGAAGAATCACACCTGTCCCCCAAAAAGAAATAACTCACAGATCTGGTCTTGGCTGGACTCAGTAGTATTTTTTGTATCATTTGCTTTTTACTAACACCTCCAAACTCCTCACTAACCAGCTAATATTGTTCCTGTTTTACAGGAATTAGAAATTAAAGAGTTTGCAACAGAAACTCCTGAGCCAGGTCCTGGCAGGACTGCCTGCATTTGTGAATGCCTGGCTGCTTTGCTCTGCTCTGTAACAGATGGCTTATTTCTAAAGACCAAGTCCTTTGTTTTCTTTCAAGTTTCCTTTGGGTTGCAAATAGAATGGGGTCTTGGCAGCACAGTATTCACTCTCTTCTGCCCTAAAAGACATTCATCAGGGTCTAATGAGGAGATAACTTGGACTTGGAACTAAAACAGAAAAAAAAAAAAGAAAACAACAAAAACAAACAAAACAAAAACAGATTTTAGGCTTTTTACTTAACTGATGATGCAATTTATAAAAGTGAGCTTTGTATCCTCTTCAAAACTTATTTAAAAGAGGAAAGCAGGCTAGTCACATAGATTTCATAAGACATTTTTATGATGAAGTCAAGCTGAAGTATTTCAACAATTACGGTCTTCAACAGTAAAAGACTTTGCTATTGTTCTGTCTTGCTTTTCATAACATTTTGTTCAAGAATAATTCTTAATGTCTTTCTCAATGTGTTATTCTCTTGTAGCTCCCGGACTCCTTTAACCTTCTGTTTTCTTCATCCATTTACTGTTTAAACTATGATCTTTTTAAAAAGCACATGTTTAAAAATTGTACTCCTTTGAACTAATGCATTTACCTAAGTACTCCTAAATAGTGAGGCTTAAGTTCTCGCCCCTCCTTGCCTCATTTATATGTACTCTTAGGTGACATTGGCTTTGCTCACTTTGACAGATTACAAGGAGGCCGCCAGTCAACTGGATTTCATCCAAATCTTTGGTTACACTTGTTTGGTCACACTGCTCCCATCTGCCAGTACCAAACAGCTGAAATGTAAGCAGCCGGTCCAGCTGAACAGAGGGGATGCACACGCATTTGTGGGGAATATGGAATCCATGCTGAGGAAGGCTGCAGAGAGTGAAGACAGCTTAAGCAGCAGTAGTCAAGAGACACAAAAAGTGACTTATTGTGAA
Source organism: Ondatra zibethicus (assembly GCA_004026605.1). Lineage (NCBI taxonomy): Eukaryota > Metazoa > Chordata > Mammalia > Rodentia > Cricetidae > Ondatra > Ondatra zibethicus. Next base: position 48,201 of record PVIU01014766.1, read on the forward strand.
TTAGTCAGAAATTACACCAGAAGTAACTGTGGATTAACAGTTTTCTTTTCGTGCTGAACTTATTTCATAAGTATGTACTGCCTAATGACGTTTTTGTGAATATAACTTTGTATTAAAATGAGATTATCAAGGCTATCCCCAAAGAATATTTGCTTGGCTAGGGAGAGAAATAAATGGACAAATTCCTTGCCATGGGAACACGAGGACACGAGTGTAAATCACAAAAGCCTATGTAAAGCCAAATATCAAAACATGTTATCTGCACTGTATCTGTAACTCCAGCAAGATGGGAAGTAGAGATGGGAGAATACACAAAATTTTGTGGGACAGCCATCCTGGAACATGAAGCAGCAACAACAACAAAGAAGATATTTTCTCAAACAGGGTGTGTAATGCTTTTGTCGCGAGTTCCCCGGCAGGCAGGGGACAGCAGCCAGTCCCAGGAAGGGCGGGTGCACGAGACCACTCTGGCATGTGGCTGCGGGTCCCTAGCAGTATTCTGGCTCCATGTGGCAGCTGAGGGCGGTTAAGAGACAAGACATAGACCATGCAGAGTAAAGTTGAACATTTATTAGGTGGGTTATTAAGGGGAAGGAAAAAGGGGAGAAGGGGGTGGGGGAGAAAGAGAAAGAAAGAGAGAAAGAGAGAGGGGGAGAGAGGCTGCCTCCCTGAAAGAGGGGGGACAGAGAGAAAGCAAGACTGAGGCTGGAAGCTGGAAGGGAGTGAGCGTTGCTTGTCTCTTAAAGAGACAGGACAGAACATTACAGGGTGGAAGGCAAAAAACAGTCACTGAAGTTCTTTGACTTTGCACATTCACATGGTAGTATGAATACACCTGCAAACACACACACACACACACACACACCCCACACACACCGCATATACAAACATTAAACAGTAACAAAATTTCTCTACTTAAAAGTGATCCTGGTATTTTATGATGTGAATTTGATGTTTATTACTTTATTCTTTGCCATTTACTCCCTAAACTTTTGGGACTTCATTCTGTCCTGTTTCCTCTAATCTCTTACTTTTGTTTCCTATGAAACTGTTGTTTCTTTTCTAAGATAGACAGTAGTCTTCTTCCTTCTTTTGAAAAGTAGTCCCTGAAGTCAGAGGTTGCAGAACTCATAGAGAATTTCTATTTCCACCTCCACATATTAATGTAAATATGTCTTCAGTGCTGCTTCCACATACAATTGTATGGATGCATTTTATAGTGCATGTACTGTTAGATTTGCCTTAGGAGTTTGCTACATTCCACATTGGCAGCACTGACTCTACTGTGGAATTTACCCAAAGAATATTTCTAGGGCTCTTTCTTGCTCCCTCTCCACCTCTGTTGCCCACCTCTGCCTGCTGAGTGCTAGGGTTAAAGGTGCCCCCACTGTGTCCATCTAGAGAGCATTTTTTATTAAAGCTTAAGCTTCCTTAAGCTTCCTCTTTGTGCACACATCTGTTATCTTGGTATTGTAAACAAATACCAAGATTGAAACCCTGGGCTTTAGCTAGCTCATCACAGGAACTAGCTCAACTCTTGCAACCATAGTTCCAGAAAAGACTGGTTTTATTTCAGATGATAAAATTTGTTGACAAGCATCTCCTTTGCTCAGTGTCGCTACCCTCATATATTTGTAACAAAAGAGCAGAGAGTCATGGGCCATCCTGAAAAAGGCCTCATGGTGTGTTTTCCCTTAACAAGGTAAGGAGGGATGGATGAGTGTTATAAAGCTTAATCAGAACTGCCCTTCCTGGCACATTCATGAGAAAGCAGCTGCTGTAGTACTTCTCCTCCTGCCTCCTATCTCTCTATTCTCACTTCTCCAATTGCCCTTTCTCAATTTCCTGCAATGCCTTCCTTTTCTTGATTAGACAGTTTCGATTCTTACATATATGTAAGCCTATTTCCCTCTAGGAAATAAAGAAGGTAGGCACATTGGCTGGAATTGATTACATGAACTACATCGGAAGTCATTCTTTTGAAGTGTCCCTGAAGGTAATTGCATCCAATGGTTCCCAAGGATCGTCTGACTTTCTAGAATGACTTTATGGAAAGTTCAGTACTGTGTGAAGATTTCTTTTTCCTGAGATTTTACAGATATGCTAACAAAATTCATTGTAGCTTGAGCAGAAGTGTCACTAAATAGCAATTAAAACTTCACCTAAATGGTTTGTCAGGACATCTGACCAACAAACAAACAAACAAAAAAATCATCAAGGCTTTGGAATTTTTTTTTCTATTTCAGACTTGTGATTACTGTCCATTTGGGATTTCAAAGATCCACTGCAGGAGTTCAAGTGGCATTTACATTAGTGTCTATTTTGACAGTAAGCTGCCAGACTGTGAGACAAACAGAGAGCAGAGCTGGGTGACTTCTTCAGGATTAACACCAAGATGAGAGAGCTCATGTTAGCCACTGTTGATTACTCTAGATGTGAATTCATCCTAGGATCAACCAT
>PVIU01014767.1:0-50721 GCA_004026605.1 Ondatra zibethicus
GGTGAAGATCTTCTCCCATTCAGTAGGTTGCCTTTTTGTCTCAATGTCTCTGTCCTTTGCTTTACAGAAGCTTCTCAGTTTCAGGAGGTTCCATTTATTCATTGTTGCTCTTATAGTTTGTGTTTTTGGGGTTATATGTAGGAAGTGGTCTCTTGTGCCCATGTATTGCAGGCTACTTCCCACTTTCTCTTCTATCAGGTTCAGTGTGGTCAGATTTATATTGAGGTCTTTAATGCATTTGGACTTGAGTTTTGTGCATGATGATAGATATGGATCTATTTTCATTCTTCTACAGGTTGACATCCAATTATGCTAGCACCATTTGTTAAAAATGCTTTCATTCTTCCATTGTATAATTTTAGCTCCTTTGTCAAAAATCAGGTGTTCATAGGTTTGTGGAATAATATCCGGGTCTTTGATTCTATTCCATTGGTCAACATCTCTGTTTTGATGCCAATACCGAGCTGTTTTCCTTAGTGTAGCTCTGTAATAATTTGAAATCAGGGGTGGTAATGCCTCCAGAAGTTCCTTTATTGTATAGGATTTTTTGGCTATCCTGGGTCTTATTTCCATATAAAGTTGATTATTGTTCTCTCAAGGTCTGTGAAATGTTTTGATGGGATTTTGATGGGGATTGCATTGAATCTATAGATTGCCTTTGGTAGAATTGCCATTTTTACTATGTCAATCCTACCAATCCAAGAGCATGGGAGATCCTGTCATTTTCTGTTATCCTCTTCAATTTCTTTCTTCAAAGCCTTAAAGTTCTTGTCAAATAGATCTTTCACTTCCTTGGTTAGTGTTACCCCAAGATACTTTATGCTATTTGTGGCTATAGTAAAAGGTGATGTTTTCCTGATTTCCCTCTCTGCTTCTTTATGCTCTGTGTATAGAAGGGCTACTGATTTATTTTAGTTGATCTTGTATTCTGCCACATCAATTAAGGTATTTATCAGCTATAGGAATTCTCTGGTAGAGCTTTTGGGGTCACTTGTGTACAATATCATATCATTGGCAAATAACAAAAATTTGACTTCTTCCTTTCCAATTTGAATCCTCTTGATCTCCTTATGTTGTCTTATTGCTATTGCTAGAACTTCAAGCACTATGTTGAAGAGATATGTAGAGAGTGAACAGCCTTTTCTTGTTCCTGATTATTTGTGGAATGGCTTTGAGTTTCTCTCCATTTAATTTGATGGTAGCTGTCGGCTTGCTGTATATTGCTTTTATTATATTTAGATATGATCCTTGCATCCCTAATCTCTCCAAGACCTTTATCATGAAGGGATGTTGAATTTTGTCAAATGCCTTTTCAGCATCTAATGAAATGATCATATGGTTTTTTCTTTCAGTTTATTTATATGATGGATTACACTAATGGATTTTTATATGTTGAACCATCCCTGCATCTCTGGGATGAAGCCTACTTGATCATAATGGATGATTTTTTTGATGTGTTCTTGGATTTGGTTTGCCAATATTTTATTGAGAATTTTTGCATCAATGTTCATGAGTGAGATTGGTCTGTAATTGTCTTTCTTGGTTGAATCTTTGAGTGATTTTGTTATCAGGGTAACTGTAGCTTCATAAAAAGAGTTTGGCGATTACTCTTCTGTTTCTATTATGTGAAGCACATTAAGGAGTATAGGTATTAGCTCTTCTTGGAAGTTCTGGTAGAATTATGCATTAAAACCATCTGGTCCTGGAAATTTTGGGGTTTGAGGTTGAGGTGTGTTTCTTGTAAACAGCAGAATGTTGGATCCTGTTTTTGTATCCATTCTCTTAACCTGTGCCTTTTTATAGGTGAATTGAGTCCATTGATATTAATGAACAGGAGTTGTTAACTCCAGGTATTTTTTTTTTGGTGGTAGTGTTTGTGTGTTTCCCTTCTTTGAGTTGTGCTGTTGGAGGGTTGTCAGATGTCTGTGCTATTGTGCATGTTGTTGGCTTCCTTGGGTTGTGGTTTTCATTCTAGTACTTTCTGTAAGGCTGGGTTTGTGGCTATGTCTTGTTTAAATCTGTTTTTGTCATGGAATATCTTGTTTTCTTTATCAATGGTGAAAGAAAGTTTTTCTGGGTATGGTAGTCTGGCCTTGCATCCATGGTCTCTTAGTGTCTGCAGCACATCTGTCTAAGACCTTCTGGCTTTCATGGTTTCCATTGAGAAGTCAGGTGTAATTCTGATAGGTTTACCTTTATATGTTACTTGACTTTTTTCCTTTGTAGCTCTTAATATTCTTTCTTTCTTCTGTACGTTTTGTGTTTTGATTATTATATGGTGAGGGGGTGGTTCTTTTTTTTTTGATCCTGTCTATTTGGTGTTCTGTAAGCTTCTTGTACCTTCATAAGTATAACCTTCTTATAATTTTGTTGAATGTATTTTCTGCGCTTTTGAGCTGGAATTCTTCTCCTTCTTCTACCCCTATTATTCTTAGATTTGGTCTTTTCATAGTGTCACAGAGTTCCTGGATGTTTTGTGTTAAGAATTTGTTGGATTTGCTGTTTTCTTTGATCAATGCATCTATTTCCACTATAGTATCTTCAGTGCCTGAGATTCTTTCTTCTATCTCTTTTATTCTGTTGGTTATACTTGTCTCTGTAGTTCCTGTTCTTTTACCCAAATTTTCCATATCCAGCCATCCCTCAGTTTGTGTTTTTTTATTACCTCCATTTCAGTCTTCAAGTCTTGAACTGTTTCCTTTACCTGTTTGATTGCTTTTTCTTGGTTTTCTTGGGTATCTTTGAGGGATTTATTAATTTCTTCTAACATTTTTTTTGTCTTCTCTTCCATTTCTTTAAGGGAGTTGAGTTTTTTACTTCCTGTTTAAGGGTCTCTATCATTTTCATAATGTTTTGCTTAAAGTCAATTTCTTCTACTTCTTCTGGCTTATGGTGTTCAAGTCTTCCTGTTGCATGTTCACTGGATTCTGGTGTTATCATGTTGCTTTTCAGGTTGTTGGAGGAATTCTTGAATTGGTGCCTGCCCATCTCTTCCTTCAAATGAGGCCAGGAAAGTCTTGGTGTCTTGATCAAATCTTTGCTGTGGCTGACTGTGTACTTGGGGGTTTTTCTTGGTCTGCTCTCTCTTATGTCCCCTCAGCACTGGAGCTGGCTCTCAGATCCCCTCTGCCCTGAAGCAGGCTGTGCTTGTGGATCTAAAGATCCTGCAGATGAAAAGGAGTGCTTGGGGGCAAGATGGGATGGGGTAAAGAAAGTCAGTAGCTGGGAACACGCCCCACTGGATGGCCACAGAAGTTCAGGGAATTGGAGGGGGCCTGTACTTCATTCCCCTGGACTATCTGGCCATGCGGCCACTCACTCACCACTCTGGATGGATCTTCTCAGTCTATTGATATAACTTTTAAGATATATTTTCATATTGCATTATATATTATTCCTACCTCTGATCAAGATACTTATATATTGTTACATTTTGATGTCATTGTCCTTATTTTTTGTACATTTGTTTACAGGTTATTTAATATTCTGACATGAAGTTTTAGTCTTTAAGTTATACAGGTATTAATTATTATAGGTCAATAGTTGTTCATGCTTGCTGTACATATAGTCAGATCAATTAGGTTCTATAGATACATAGAGATTGTATTCTGTCTAGATAGGTAATATTCAACCACTTCAAGAACCTGTGGAACATGGCATTTAAATAACTTAGGGTTCTGTTGACATGAGACATAATTGCTTCTGGCAGCACCAATCTATTCCCAAAAGAATGTTGCACACCAAAGACACTCCACTTGGAGCTTGGTTTCTTCTTAGCAAAACTGGCCTTTGGGTAAGGAACTGACAATGCCGCAACCACTGACATGATATCCGGAAATGGATAAGCAGGACTGTCAAATCTTGCCAAGAAAGGATAAGATGGTTCTGAAAGTTTTCCTGCCTCTGAAAATGGTCTTTCAATTACACTAGGCCATAGTCAAAGTTGGTTGCTTCAATGTTGCAAAATGAGACTTTGGGTGATTACTCAGGTAGCTAATTGTCTCTGTCATATATTGCTCACTTTGGGAGCTGTTTGATTGTACTTCCTGCCAGCTCAAGTAATATTATCTCCCTTCTCAGGCCTTCGATAGGGTTGAAGATTAGATAGTCGTAGTTACTGTACTCTTATGATCTAGCCAAGCCATTTCCAATACAAGACTTAGACTCCTTAGGATAGAGTGTTTATTAAAACATTTAGCATATGTTCCATTCTTAACATTGTTTATGCTGATTGTAACTCTAATCTTATACTCGATATCTGTTCCTAATGTATATTATTTGGTATTGGGTTTGGAACTCTCTTACTTAAACATAAGTGGGAGGTGCTGCAGGAGGTCCTTCTGATCCTTCAGCCAATAGCCTTTAAGATACCATCCCACTTGGGCATGGTCTCTTTTGCCTTAAAAAGTAGCAGTAGCCCTGCTCTCTCTCTTGCTTCTGGCTCTGCTTCCGTCTACTAGACTCTGTTCCTGGTTGCGCAGATATCTAGGACAGTGATTTGTAAGTTTTCCCCTTAACTAAATAACCCTTTTATTAATCATAATTCCAAACTGGTGTGCCATTGTTTCGTGATTTATGTCTACAATATCCATTAATGAGTAACTGATTAGCAGTTTCAAAATGAGGAAATGTTTGGTAGAATGCAATTTTATTACAAATAAAGTCTACACACATGCACAAAGTGATGTTTAATGATAGTTACAGACATAAACTGAAATATAATAATTTAAATAAAAATATATATATTAAGACCTCAGTTAGACAGAGGCAGGATGCTCTATGAGATATTATAGGAGCTTGTCTGAAATTACTATTCCCAGATCTTAGAGGATAGACATTTTGATTTGCTCACTGCTGACACCTGTATTACCTGGTCTGACCTTGTGTGAGCTTTCTATCTCTGTGTAAGCACAGTGATGGGAATCAAAATGCTGCCAGTGGGGAGTCTGGTCTGTGACTCTTAGGGTCTCTATAGGGCAAATACTTTTGGGAAATGTCATCTGAAAATGCATAAAGGTAAAAAATTCTACCTCATTGGTGTTGGTGCTTACAAATCAGGGAACTGCATGGTGAGTACTCATCTCTCCCAGAGCCTCTGAGGAAATGAATCTCCCCCTTTCATAGTTGAGGGATGTATTATTTGAGAAAACAATCTTTGAACTATATGAAAATTTGTTTGACACAGATCTTGAATTATAAAAACAATATGCTCCCTAATGGAAGGTCTTTATACTATAGATTATGGAAGTGGATACTGAGGAGAGAGTTGTGTTTTTTTATTATTGATTTTTATTGAACTCTACATTTTTCTCTACTCCCCTCCTTTCCTATCCCCTCCCCTTCAACCCTCCCCCAAGTTCCCCATGCTCCCAATTTACTCAGGAGATATTGTCTTTTTCTACTTCCCATGTAGATTAGATCTATGCATGTCTCTCTTAGTGTCCTCATTGTTGTCTAAGTTCTCTGGGATTGTGATTTGTGGGCTGGTTTTCTTTGCTTTATGTTTAAAAACCACCTATAAGTAAGTATATGAGAGTTGTGTTTTTTAACTGAAGCAAATATCTGACTTTGGGAACTATATGTAAAAAACACTTAGTGATGGAAAGGTAATAAAATTTTCTTCAGAATTATGAAAGGAGGTATTTACATCTAAATGTCACAAAAGCTAGGGGAACCAGGGATAATCTATAGCCTAGATAAAGAAATTGTAAATTAGGCCATTCTTTAATATCATTTTTAATCACTTAGTTATTACTCAACAACAAAAACAAAAGGGCAAAGAACTTAGTGATCATATGTGCTGGGGGGAGGAGTAAGATATTCAAGCTTTGAGCTGTCAGAGTCTGTGAAAGTGAGAATATTAAATTTGTATAAATTTTCAAGTGTTGCTTGTGATTGAGGAATTTGATTACTAAAATAATATACCATGACTTGAAGTTATCAAAGATAATGTTATTATTTTAGACTGGCTAAAAAATGATGTGAAACATTCCTCCTCTTTCATCTATACAGAAAAATAACAAGTTTCACAGAATGAATTTAGAGAAGAGAAATAAATTTTGTCCAATTTTACATGTTGCCAATTCTGCTTTCGCAATGTCTAAGATATAAGAGTGGTTGAGAATGTCTTTCATTTATGGGAAACCACTTATGTCCATCAATTTAAAATTTAATACACAATAGTATTTTAATAAGCATTTGTATAGATGCTAGGGCCTAGCCCTAATAAGAGAGAGAACATAACCTTTCATTAGTGTGGTTTGAGCTGTTAACACAGCTTACTATAGGCTGAGTGGCTTATGAACCACAAAATATTTTTCATCTGATGTCTGAAGTTCAAGGACATTATAGCAGTGAGAGTGGATTCTGGTAAGGGCTGGCTTCTAGGTTTTAGATCACTGGATTTCTTGTGTATAGTTAAACATAATACAAAACAAGTAAATTAGCTTAAGATAAATTCTGATAAAGTACTAATTCACTTCTGCAGGGCTTCTTCCTAAGGTACAATTTACCTGTCCAGAGCTTTGAGTTCAGAATATTCACTGACTTACAAAGTAAAGCTGAATAAATGAAATTACTAACAATTTATTTCTTTATCTATTTGTTTACTTTTTATTCATACTCATTATTGGAAGAGTTTCTCTGCAAATCACCAAACTACTCATGTTCAGTTTCACAGAGATGATATATATAATGAATGTACATAGATATGCATTTTCTATTGATTATAAAAAGCTGAATAATTATTAACAAATTTACTTCCTGAGACCACATAAATGGAAGAATATATGAACAATAAACAGTAGATGAGGAAGTACTTGAGAGAGATTGAGAATCACTGATTTCTTTTGTAATTTTGTCTTTACAGTAATATGAGAAATGAACACAGGAATCTATCATATATTAAACATTTGTCAAATGATCATGAAATAGATAATTTTTTCAATAAACATTTTTCAAAGACATCTCTCTTACTTGATAAATCATCTTTTAAAAATATTTTATTTTGTCATTTTTCATGGTAAAAGTTTAAATTGCTTTTATTTTTGAAAATATGATGTGAAATTCAGGTATCTGTACTATCTTTTCAATTTCATATCAATTTTTCTCAGTATGTTCTATATGACTATGAAGGAACTTTACATTTTTATGTAGAAGCAGGTAAAATATCATCAACAAGAATAGTGCATGAAAGATTAATTTTGTAAGAAAATAAGAGTATACTATGTGACATTATATTGGATAATCTCTTCACAGTTTTTTTAGAAGGCCTTACACCTCTTTGAATATCAATAGTATGATTCAGTTAAAGAAACTGTTGATGGACTGGAAATTAAAACTTTGTGATAAGAATTCAGTAACTTGTTCTGAAAAAAGGAACATGCTAAATATCTGAAAGTTTACTATAAAACAATACAGAATTGTCTCATATTATTTTGTTTTGAATATATTATGTTCCTTCACATGTGCATGCTTGATCTTCAGTTGCTGGTGTCATTTTAGGAAAGTGAAGGAAACATTAAGAGCTAGGCCTTAGGTAGAAAAAGTGGCCATCAGTCTGTGACTTTTTAGAGCTATACCGGTTACATTTCCACTCCCCATTTCTTGTATATCATGATGTTAGTGCTATCTCTCAGATGATTCCACTATGAAAATGCTCTGCCTCTGTCTGGGCCTAATTAAGTCACAGAACCAAAAATGACTGTAGCTAGAAATATCTGAGTCCAAGGGCAAGAATAAATATCTCCCCCCCACCACCACCTATGTTTTGGTCAGGAAATTTATCACACTGATGGAGAGGTCTAATTGACACAACCCTCTTTTAGGCAGAGATATCATTGACAGCATTGTGTAATGTGAGAAACTGGAAGTTAGAGACCAAGGAGCATGAACAGTCACATCTGTACTTATGTGATGCTCTAGAGAAAAGTTGGTCTAATCCTGTGTTTTGAACACCAGACAGCTAAAACCTGTATTTATTAGATTCCCTTCTAGATAAGTTTCAAATTGCAAAGCAGATTGTACCAAATAAGATTGTTCATGTAAAAATTTGACTATAGAATTGAAGTAATAACTTCATCTTTCTGGAGATATTGGATTTCTTTAATTCTTCATTCCTTAGATTGCTCACAATCCGGTATCTGGTAGCTGGGGCACTCCAGATTTCAAAGTTCAGTCACAAGGTCAGAGCAGTTAAAGAAGAGTCACAGTGGGAGTGATCATAGCTTGCTTGTTCCTGTGATACAGTTGAGCTGTTCATGAGTACTGTCAGCAATTTTAAAGTGTTATTTCAAGTACATATTATTATTGCATTTCCTACTTTCTAAATTTGGTGACTGTGTCACTTGCTTTAGTCAAAAGAATGTGAGGAAAATTCTATGAATCACTTCTAAGTAGAAGACTTTAAGGATGACATATTTTTTTTTTCATGGCACCAACTAAGGTGGAGGCAGAGCCGAAATGCTCAGATTTTTATGCACAGAAACTGCCTAATATGGTCTCACAGACATGTAGGTAAGTATGCATTACCAATAAGTATGCAATGGTTTTTCTACTGTTACCATTTTAAATCACCAGTATTTGGGAGGCTGCTAACTTAGCATGGTGTAGAATAATCATTGTACAGACATACATACTGTATTTAACATGAAATTTAAAAGTAAAATCTGGACACTTGATGGGGCAGAAAGGTTGTGCAAATTTTGAGTCTGGACATTAATAGATAATGCTATCCATTAGCAAAGTGACATGTGAAAGAATATTAGAGGAACATGGATGACCAGGCACATACTTGATGAATTTATAGAGAAGTAGCTAGTAAAGAAAACATGAGTTGTTTTTACTGATTTCTATTGCCTATGGTTTGAAGTCATTTTGTGAAAGAGTTTGCCAAAAATAGTTTAGAAAGAATAAAAATATAAAAAATAGCATAGATACTCAAAGATTTCTAGGATTGGAAGGGCAGATATTTCTATGCCTATTGGAGTCCATGTGGAGTGTAGAAAGGGGTTTTTATAGGTGAGAATCATATTAAAGGGTAGTTATTACAACTGTCATTATAATCTCTGTATGGATTAAAGTGTCTCAGATTTAAGAATCAATTAAAAGCCAAGTAAAGAAAATCTTTAATTAGTTAAAAAGTCTCATAGAAAATAAATTAAAATATATCTCAATCACAGAGTTACTGTGTTCAAGGTTCATAGCTTCACAGCTGGCTTAAGGATAGGTTGGTTTTAAGAGGGAAAAAAATTAATGCTGTATAATTTCAGTGTGTTCATAAAGGTCAGTTTGACTAATAGCACATCATACTTGTTGACATGAGACAACCTGTCTACTAATTTTTTGAGAAAATTGTCTGCTACAGCATGCAAATATTAAATTAAAAAATTACATCTGGCAAGTTTAAAGGTTTTTATTTTTGTTCTAAAACTTATGTAAACAGCAAGTAGCTGATAAAGTTTCTAAGGCCAAAGAGTGTGATTCTCGATTCCTTGAATTTGATGTTTAAAGGAGGAAAAATAAAAAAAAGAAAAATTTGTCAAGAGCCATAGAATGGAGGACAGGCAATAATGATGAAAAGGACATAAAGAAGGACAACTCTCCATCCCCAAATAAAAGGTTTGTTGTGAATTATCAATTGCTACAGGGCAGTGTCTTCTATTTTTCTATTTTCCTTTTCCCAAAATAGTAGAAATATTATGATGTAAATTAGGTGGTAAAAGATAGAATCTGACTTCTTTTCCCTCTGTAGATTACAAGCAACTCCCTTGGAGCTTAACCTAAAGATAGAATTGAACAAGAAGTCATTGAAGTAACTATATTTTTCTATAAGATTTGGAGTGGTTAAATTTTCTTCTTAATTATGTGAATGTTTCGGTGTGAATGTGTCTATTGTGTGTGTAGATGTCCATGAAGTTGCTGACAGAGGTTTTCTGTCCCACCAGGTTCCACAGCCATTTAGCCCCAAAGAAATCACACAGAGGTCTACATTAGTTATAAACTGATCAGCCTAATAGCTCAGATTTCTTGTTAACTCTTCCAACTTATATTAGCCCATTATTCTTTTCTATGTTAGCCACGTGGCTCAGTACCTTATTCGGCGAGGCAGTCATATCTTGCTTCTTCTGTGGATAGGTCACACATAACTTCAGAATCAGCTTTCCTCTTCCCAGAATTTTCCTGTTCTTGTTGCCCTGCCTCTTCTTCCTGTCTGGTCATCCCACCTATACTTCCTGCCTGGCTACTGGCAATCAGCATTTATTTAAAATATAAGTGACAGGGTACAGACAATTTTCCCACAGCATGAATGCAGGAGCAGGTCACAAGACTGCTCTGAGGAGGAATTACCACTGGAAGTGAGTCACCTGACCTGCGGGTTGGGACCAAATTTGTGTTCACAAGCTTGTGAACCCTTAACTGCTAAGCTGTTTAAAGATTTGTCATCAGTCTTAGAAGGTCATATTGTTTGTCATTAGCACCACCCACCATTTTAGCCAGCTATGCTTCCATACCTAATATATGGATGTGGTTCCCAGACTTATCTGTGCTAAGGGAAACCATCATATTTTCCACAATTTTATGAGGAGTGACCTCCAGGAAAGATCCAAATATTTCATACATAATATTGGTAAAGAATGTAAAGAAGGACTCTGTATTGTAAACGTGTCATGGGCCTAGTGGCACATGCCTTCAACCCCAGTACACAGGAGATAGTGACAAATAGATTTCTTTGACTTCAAGGCCAGCTTACAAAATGAGTTCCAGTACAGGCAGGCAAACCTTGTTTTGAAAAACCACCCCCCCAAAAAACAAAACAAAACAAAAAATCTCTCTCACAAAAAGCAGTATTACATTACTCATTAGGAATGCTGAAATGAAAGAAAGTGATTTATGGATTGTAGGTAGAGATTGCTTGATCATTCCCAGGCACCCAGACCTGATATAATCACACAGAAACTATTCATTACAACACTGCTTGGCCAATAGCTTAGGCTATTCCTGGATAACTCTTGTATCTTAACCCATTTTTATTAATCTGTGTATTGCCACATGGTTGTGGTCTACCAGTAAGGTTCCATCTAGCATCGGTCTCCTGAAGCAGCTACATGGTTTCTCCAAGACTTTACCTTCTTTCCCCCAGCATTCAGTTTAGTTTTCCTGCCTAGCTGAATTCTGCCCTGCCCAAGCAGATTCTCTATTAGCCAATGGTAATAAAACACATTCACAGCATACAGAGCAGAATCCCACATCACCTCTCATTTTCTGTCTAAATAAAAAAGAATGTTTTAACTTCAACATAGTAAAATTACATATAACAAAACAGTTATCAAGCAAGAATTATAGTTACAATATTTAGTCCATTTACATTTGGCTAATTAAGGAAAATATTCTATCATCAATCCTATCTTTGTAAGTCTAAAGTTTTATATCTCATTTATCTTTTATACTTATAACTATCTTCAACTCCATCAAAGACTTCAGAAGAATATACTATTACCTAAGTTAACAGGAAGTGCATTGTAAGCAACTTCCAAAACTCTAGAATTGACAAAGATATCTCACTGCCTGGAAAGTCACCCAAAGTTCCTCTGTAACACTCGGTCATCCATCTTCAGCCAAGAGGCCCATAGTATCTGGCAGACTTTTCCATAAAGCAGAAAATTTCAAAGACAATTTTACCTATATTGACAGTTGTAAGTCACATTTTTCTGTGCCCTCAAGAAGGTCTGGAAGTTCTTTCATGAAGCAGTTACCCCAAAGGACCATCTCACTTTTAGTCAAGTTCAGCAGTCAGTTTTCTGTGGGTCCTGTATATCTAATTCATATAGCATAATATCAAGCAATTTAGGCAAGAGAAGTTTCTTGCTCAAAGGGCTAACAAACTCCATGAGGAGCCTCTTCTATGCCAATCATTCTCTTGCAGTAGATTAGTGCTGCCAGAAGCAGAGGTTTTTAATTGTCATGATAATTTTTAAGTTCTTAAAACATTTTAAATGTCATATTCTGTAGTTCTTTGAAAGTTTTGAAGAATACTTATCCATCTGAATTATACCTCTGTACATCTAAAAAATCCTAATTAACATGACTATAAACTTGATTACTATAGATTACATCTATTAACCTGTATTTCTTTATTATACAGTACATTTTTAAATGAGCTGTCTAAACATAATGCCTTAAACAAGAGCAGAAAAACATATAACAAAATAGATGTTAAATTTACATCAATAAACCAAGATCCATACCAATACAAAGTATTTATCTCTATATCATATCCCCGTTTAAATGAAAACAGACATTTATAAACAATATTTGGGAATTTGGACATAGTTCTTTCCAAACTACTTCCTGCATTTTGTTGGGCAAAGTATTTTGGGGACTTTATGGAGCCCTTTCATAGGGTCATGGTCCATCAAACCACATTAGTCTACAAGGAATCAACAGGTTCTCAACCTCCATGGAAACAAAAACAGAACCTCTTTCCAAAGCAACATATCCTTAGACCCAAATTTTATAGTCAAAATACCTTTAAAATATATATGTTAGTTTAGTTTAGCAGCCCATAAAATGAAATATCTCTCTGTACTTAACTCATAAATGGACAAAAAAAATTAAAGAAAACACAATAATATACATAATCCAGATTCTTTGTGTATTTTCCATCTCTACATGGCTTATTTTTTTAATGCCTTTAATCTATGCCTGTCTGAACTCTATCTCTTTAAAAACTTTGGTGTAGGAGGTCCTTCTGTTTATGTGTCACTGTAATTGAATAAAGAAACTGTCTTGGCCTTTTGATAGGGCAGAATTTAGGTAGGTAGGGAAAACAGAACTGAATGCTAGGAGAAAGGAGGCAGAGTCAGAGAGAAGCCATGGATCCTCTGCCTGAGATAGATGCCAGTTAGAATCTCCATTAAAGCCACTGCCACGTGGCGCTACACATATTAAAGGAGATGGGTTAAATTAATAAGTAAAAGTTAGCCAATAAGAAGTTAGAGCTAATAGGCCAAGCAGTGCTTTAATTAATACAGTTTCTGTGTGGTTATTTTGGAGCTAAGCTAGCTAGGTGGCTGGGACAAACCGCAGCCTGTTCCCTCCAACAATTGGCTATCCAACGTGTTCAACTAAATCCACGTAAAACCTGAGAGGGCTTGAAAAAGGAATTCTATAAGAAAAGAACTAGAGAGAGAGAGCTTAACACAGCTTTTCGCTGTTTGCTGGTGGAATGTCGTAATGCCTTTAAGAGTGATTTTTCTGACTCAGCAGCCACAGCAGGAAAACGTGGCAGTTTTAAAATGGTGGCTTTTTGGGTTATCCTGCTAGCACGACCTATGGCTCTTACGGGAGACCCACCATTTGGATGGGGTTTGTAAGTAAAGAGCGACGGCTTGCTTGATGGCAACATAGACTTGCTCTGTGCCTGGAAGTGGCGCAGTGCACATGGCCAGCATGGCTCAGAGGTGCCAGTGGCTCTGCCATGCTAGACTGGGCGGGGCAAGCAGGCACTGACCTATTACCTGAGCAGTGACACAACTTAAGTTTTTAAGAAGCACTTAACATTTTAAGTGCTCCTGGACAGTAAAAAATTAGAGATACACAGTAGGACACATTCAGACACAAAAGAGCTATAAATAGGTCATACTGTTGGATAAATGTATGTAGGCTTGGAAGAGAGGAAAAAAGAAAAGAGTATAGAGAGTCATAAAATAAAGTTAATGCTTTAAAAAAAAGGGTAAAGTCTTTAAAGAGACAGAGTACAGACTGTCATAGATTAAAGGAGTAAAAATAATAAAATAAATATTAAAAAGTAATAGAGTAAAAACAAGCCACATAAAAATGGAAAATTCACAGAGAGTCTGGATTATGTATATTGTGTTTTCTTTGAATTTTTTGACTGTGAAGGAGCTAAGTACAGAGAGACATTTCATTTTATGGACTGCTAAGCTAAACCAGCATGTATATTATAAAGTTATCTTGACTTCAGAATTTGGGTCTAAGAACATGTTGTTTGGGAAAAGAGGTTCTTCTTCTGTTTTCACAGAAGATGAGAACCTGTGGATTGCTTCTAGACAAATATGGTTTGCTAGGCCATGTCCTCCTGAAAGGTCACCATAAATACCTTCAAAAAATTACTTCGCCCAACTAGTGACCCTAGCACACAGGATACACCATGAAAAACCTAATTAATAGTGCTCTGATACAGCAGGAAGCAGTTTGGAGGAAAAAACTATGTCCATATTCCCAGTTATTGTTTATAAATGTTCTTTTACATTTAAAGTGCGATATGATATGGATATGAATAATTTGCATACAAATTTAAGGTCTATATTGTTATATGTATTTCTGATCATGATTAAGTTATTGTGTTTGTATAGTTCATTTAAAAACTGTAACCTATAATTAAGAAATATAGGTTAATAGATAGTCATCTATAACAGTCAAGTTTGTAGTCACGTTAGATTTTCTAGATGTATAGAGGAATATTTCAGTTAGATAGGTATTCTTCAAATCTTTCAGAGACCTTCAGAATATGACATTTAAGTGTTTTAAAAATTTAGGACTTTTCATGACACTGACACACATCTGCTCCTGGCAGCACCAATGTACTTCAAGAGGAAGATTGGCATCGAAGAGGCTCCTTATGAGGTTGGTTAGCCATTTGGACAATAAACTGCTTTTGCCTGGACATGTAGGAACTGCAGAGAAATGATTGCTGAAAATGCTTAAATGTGAAATGATCCTTCGGGGTTCCTATTTCATGAAAGAGTATGCAAGACATTCTGTAGGACACAGAAGAAAATGACTGAACTGTCTTTGAAATTTCCTGCTTCATGGAAAAGTCTGCTGGATACTATGGGCCTGTAGGTTGAAGATGGATGCCCCAATGGTACAGAAGAACTTTGGGTGACTGTCTAGGCAGCAAAATATCTCTGTCAATTTTAGAATTTTGGCAGTTGCTTATAATGTACTTCCTGTTTACTTAGGTAATATTATATCCTTCTGGAGTTTTTGATGGAGTTGAAGAATTTATAGTTATAGTTATTCTTAGTTATGATAAAAGATAAAGTAGATAAAAGTATTGTAACTGTAATTCTTATTTGATACCTGTTTTGTTATATGTAATTTTACTATGTTAAAGTTAAAGCCTTCCTTTTTGTTTAAACAGAAAAGGGGAAATGGTGTAGGAGGTCCTTCTGTTTATGTGTCACTTTCATTGAATGAAGAAACTGCCTTGACCTTTTGATAGAGCAAAACTTAGGTAGGCAGTGAAAACAGAACTGAATGCTGGGAGAAAGAATGCAGTGTCTGAGAGAAGCCATGGGTCCTCCACCTGAAATGGACGCTGCTTAGAAACTCCGGTAAGCCACTGCCATGTGGCAATACACAGATTAATGGAGATAGGTTAAATTAATATGTAAAAGTTAGCCAATAAGAAGTTAGAGCTAATGGGCCAAATAGTGTTTTAATTAATACAGTTTCTGTGTGGTTATTTTGGGGCTAAGCTAGCCAGACAGCTGTGAAGAATAAGTGGGCCCTCCATGAAACAAGACTTTGCTTATTTTTTTATAACTGCCTATACTCCTTTTCCTCTTTCAAGCCTACATACATTTATCCAACAGTGTGACCCATTTAGAGGGCTTTTTCATCTGAATCTGTCTTTATTGTCTATCTGTCCTCATTTTCTGACCAGGAGCACTTTTTTCTTAAATGTTAAGCAGGCATGGCTAGGACCAACTCTGCAATCCTGCCTGTTGGCTCCACCCAGTCAAATATGATGGAGACATGTTTGCTGCCTGTGAGAGCCCTGCATGCTTCCCCAGCTCCAGGATTGCAGCAGGTCTATGTCACCATTAAGCAACCAGTAGCATGCTGCTCACAAACCCCATTTAAGTGCTTGACCTCTTGAAAAAGTCAGAGTTCACATTGCCTGCAGATACCTGGAAGCCACTATTTTTTTTTATGCTCGAAGCTGGCAAACAGAGCCTATCTGAAAAAATGCAGCTACCAAGAAACTCCACTTAACTCGGTGTTTTTGTGCCTAGAATTCTTTCCAAGCTCTCTCAGATTTTATGTGGATGTAGTCATCACACATTGATGCACCATTGTGCAACTGGAGACTGCTTGCTTGTTCCCAGCCATCCAGACCCCAAATAATCATACAGAAAGCATATTAATTACAACACTGCTTTGCCAATAGTTGAGACATATTCCTGGCTAACTCTTCTAAATTAAATTAACACATCTCTATTAATCTGTGAATCACCACATGGTTGTGGCCTACTGGCACACAACCTGGCATCTGTCTCCTGTAGCAGCTAGTTCTATTTAAGTTGCAAGGAGATAATAATTCAACATGTAATATTTATATATATTCATACTGATACATGCAGTCATACCATCATATAATCTGGGAATCTGTGGGTTATAGCGACAATATCATGAAGTGTCTTTCAACAGGCTGGGAGGATGGCTCAGTAGGTAATAAAACTTTAGATGAAAGCATAAGGACCTGAGTTCAAATCTCCAGCACTCATATAAAAAATATGGGTATGACTGTGTGTGACTATAAGCTCAGTGCTGGAGGACAGAGAAAAGTTAGCCCTAAAAGTTTTGTCTGACAAGTTTAGCTGAAAAGGCAAGACTCTAGTTCAAATGAGAGACCCTGAGATCCTGTCTGAAGGAAATAAAAAGAGAACAATAGTAGGAAACACCTAGTATGGGGTTCTGGCCTTCCTATACTAACTGCGCATAAACACACAAACTAGGATATGTATCACATGCATACACCACACACAAACCACACAAAACACAAACATATGTAAATCTTTGTCCTCATATGATTCTGAGAAAAAGAGAAGTCAAGTTGTTGGTGTTCCCTTGGACACAGGGCAGGTTTTTGTTCTAAGATTACATGAGCAAATGAATGTAGACTGAAATGGAAAATAGAAGTTGTTTTGGGAATGTAACCATTCAGACTTTAATGAGGCTATAGAGAATTATATGACACATTGAGAGAATGCTATCTCACAGTAGCCACTAAAGATGAGGAAAAAGAGTTGTGAGCTCCTGTTTTGAGAACTAAGGTTTGTTCACTGTTGTGAAAGAGGCTGACTCGATGTCCTCATTAAAATCAAAGTGCAACCTATACTGGGATTAAAACTAGGTGCCAAATACATATAAAAATTTTGACTCTAATAAAGAATCTCATTTTAGATCATCCAAGGAATTATTAAAAGTGAAAAAAAAGATTTAGAAATTGATTTCCACTCAGATAGCTGCTAGAAATATAAATAACCATCAAACCTAAGAGATCTGCAGCATATTAGGAGGAAAATAACAACTGTCAATATAAGAACAGGATACAACATAGACAGTTCAAGTACAAAACCTATAAAGTGTGTAATTTTATCTGAGGGATTGTAAATTGACCACATAACAGCATTACATTTTTAAGTTCTGAAAAAATGAGATAACATACAGAGGCTAATTGTTGAGAAAAGAAACCATAAAACAAGATGAAATATATTAATTTAACTTTGTGTTAAGACACTTGACAGCTTATGTTTTGAATTCCCACATTTGCTTACAAAGTGTGACTTTAGAAATTAGGGCAGCTGGTCCTGGTCAGTTTCTGTTAATGCATATTTTTCTTGAAGGAAAAAATATCAAGAGCAGTATGATGGCATGTGCCTGCACTCCCATCACTCAGGAGGTTGAGGTAGTTGGAAACCAGCCTGGAGTACCTAGGAAATTCTATACTGAACATGGCTGTCTAATAAGACTGTGTGCCAAACAGAACAAAGCAAATCAAAACAAAGCAGAATATTTGGTTTATTCAGTATCCCATTTCTACTGTCTATTTTCATCCTCTCAAAGTCTTTCCTTATATTTCCTTAAAAATTCATCATCCCTACAATTTCACCAGCATGTTATGCATGCTCCTCATGCACATGTGTACATAGTTTTGTTTCTTTCAAAAACCTTGAAAAGTGAAGTCATGTCTCTTGAAGAAGAACCCATAACCTCAACTTTAATAAATTCACATAATCTTCAATTATAGTCTAAATATAAACCTTTATACTCACAGATAAGTGTAGTTCTATCCCTTCATCAAGGAGCATTACAGAAAACCATAACTGGTCAAATGCAGAGTTTTGGATCTGTGTCCCAACTGATAAATTTACAACACACCTCCTGCAGCTAAGACTTGGAGATCATTGCAGAAGATGTTGGGGAAGGAACATGGTAACAGCCAGAGAAATGCACAATTTTCTGAGACTGTCATTTAGTTAAACATGTGACTTCACACATAATGATTTGCATTTTGATAAGGAAAAAATAATTTTCTAATCTATAAATGATGACTACTCAATACATACATCCATCGTTTTTTTAATTAGTAGAGAATTATAATATGACATTTTTGTTTTGATGTTAACATCTAGAACATAATTGGGTTTTTATTATAAATAAATACGTAGTTTTCTTGAGTATGAGAATGGAAATACTGTTGTGACTTCATGTGACAAATTCAATTCAACCATTCTGATGAAGTAATGTTATGCTAAAAAAATTAAATTTTAATATAAATAACTTCACAGATTATTGCACAAATTATTAATGAAGTTGGATAGAGGGCATATAGGTAAGTGATAGATAGATTGATAAATGATAAGTAAAGCTTAATGATTATAATCATAATCATTATATTTATACTATAAATAGAACACTTTGGAAGACAAAGGGAGGAAATCATATTTTCAGTCTTTGTCAAAAAATGTTTAAAATAAAAGATAGCAATTAGTTGTTTGTCAAAAGATGAATCACTAGAAAGACTTTTGACAGATGTAAAAAGTAAAATTTAGCAGACAAGGGGAAGCAAGGAGGTGTATGTGGGGAGAACTGGTACGGAGCCAATTTCAGAAGATTGATAGGCTTAGAGGATGTGAAAGACATTGAAGAAAATCATAGAAGGATTTGACTTCACCTATGGGGACTTGAAAGCCTTGGAAGATGTGCAGGTAAGAGTCACAAACTTATAGCTGTGTTAGAAATTTAATTTTATAAATCCGGGAGAATTAATTATAAACAGAGAAAATTTACATTACGATAATCAGTTGGGAAATAGTTATTTCTACTCCAAGAGAGAGTCTGAATATGTGAACAAAGTAGAGAATGACAGATTGATTTGAAATATGGTTTTGGAAGGACACTGGTTTGATGTTTGACTTCATTAATGTAGTGTTACAGAGCTTAGGTTTTATTGGGGCAGGAGGGATTATCATAACTCGAATGTTTTTAAAAAGTTAGAGGATTTTGTTTTACATTTTCAAAAGGGTGTAGTAAAAATAACTTTACCTTTATGACAGTCATTAATGTGATTGCTCATTATTCTGCTTCTCTATTCTTCCTAGCAGTTCATTTTCAGATTAATGCTTTCTATTTTTCCTTGTGTTTCCAATCTGTTTTTCTTTCTTCATTATAAGATGTTTATTTAGTAAGGACTTGTATAATTACTCCTATATTCTTTTGGCCAAATGTTAGATTAGAAAATCAAAAAATGAAAATGCAAAGGAGGTTACCCAGTGAGTGGGAAATTTACTAACAAGAATGAAAGAAACATCATGGAGTGTTTCTCTGAGGTAAAGAGAAAATCATTGAGTCAAGATTTTTTGACAAGATGAGTGTATGTGTTTGTGTGTATATGACTTATGTTTGTGTGTGTTAAAAGACATTGCTTTCTATTTCATAAAATTATAACAAACAATTAAGATTAGCTTTGACCCTAGGTGTATATTAGATTTATTTTATGTCTTTCTTATAGATGCACACATATATTTGCATGTTATAGTTTATACTTATTTTTATGTTATGCTTTAAAATTACATACTTGAATAATGATAAATATAAAACAATATTTGTATATTCTTAATAAAGTAAAATTGCAATATTTTTGGTAACTTGTTTCAAACTCTACTACCAATATAGTGATATATATACTATCACGAGCACAGCATTATATATTAGACATTAGCATCCATAATAATAATCTGCAGTCTCAATCTAGTCTACACTGTGCGTGTGTGTACATAGGCAAGTGTGTATGGTTGCTCGTGTGTGTGTGGATGAGCATGTACAATTGTCAGCAATTGTTTGAAGGTCAGAAGTCAATATCTGGTATATTTCTGAGTTGTTCTACACCTTCTTTTTAAAAGCATGACATTTCAATAAACTCAGATCTCACTAATTTGGCTGGACTTTCTGGTCAATGGTACACAAAGGTCTTCCAATCTTTGACATCAGAGCCTCTAGCCTTTTTTTTCTTGTAGATATACAATGCTGTGCTAGGCTTTTATGTGGTTGTCAGTGACCAAAACTCATTATCTCTGACAGCACATATTATTAAGCTATCTCTTAAGCACTGACCACCCAATTTTTATATGTAAAAATTAAACAGCATTATTTACTATTTGTAAATGGTTGTTAAAAACAAAATCAAGGAAGCATAGCCCTAAATATTTAACAGCTATATAGACAAATTAGCAGGTGCCATCTATGAATAATGACTTACTTGCTGTCTTATTGAATTATACAAACATGGAGTCATGCATGAATCTATGTATATATGGGGTCATGTATATCTGTATTTAATGTCTGTAATTATGTGACAAATTAAAATTTTCATATATCACAAATGTTCCTAAATTTTGGAATATGAAAGGGGGAGTGAGAAAGTAAAAATACTTCATGAATAAATAAAAGAAAAAAGAAAAGCAATTTATACAGAAGTCTCAATGTAATCTGTCAAGAGCTCCCCCTAAAGTTTATACCTCATTCAATTCTTCATCCTTGTATAAGTATAAATTAATATGCTCCTAAAAATCACTACTTTGGAGATAATATGGTTAACAAATTCTGAACCATCTGGGTTGCTAACTAACAATATTACATGAGCAATTAATGGCTTTGACAGTAGGGAATCCACTTAAAGGAGCAAAATGGAAGTTTTATTGAATTCCTGTGGAAAAAGTTCTACAAAAATGAGTGTCGTGGTTTATAGCATCTAGTCTCCAAAAGGATACAAACTTTGAGCATATCAGCCCATTTCCAGTGCTAAAACTTAATGGTGGGGGTATAATGATGTTTTGCAAGATCCATATTAGTCTTAATTATATTTTTCTAGAATATCTTTATTTATTTATTGAAGAATGTCAACCACTTGAAGGGATGATTGGCAGTATTGAATGTTCAGTGGAGAGGCTTCTGACCTGATTCTATATTAGTCTTAGGATGTCATCATCCCCTCTAACTGGCCCTCCCTTGAAAATGAAAATTTATTGCAGTAAATTTTTTTTCCCAAATGAATAGGACATCAGAGTCATGCCTAGAGAAATAAGACAACATATAATAATAGTAATATGGCTAAAGCATAATTAACATTATTCTTTAATTAACATTAAATCATTTTACCTCTGTTGTTCTATTAGAAAATGTTGTCTGGTATTTGTTCTTCTGTCAGTGAAACAAATTTTCTACATACATGAGTCTTTGAGATAGTTGAAGTTTTGGCTCTCAAATAGTAAACTGTAACATAGGGGTAGGTACACATCTCTGGAAGAACATTATATTTGACATGCAAAATATTTTATATAGAACTGACCTCTGAATGCTTGGCTCTTTTTCATATTGGCTATTATTCAGCTCCAATTCTTTCCCTCCTCATTTCCTTCCCCTTCTTCCTTCCCTCCCCAGCCCTTCCTTATTTCCTCCACCCTTTTTTTCCTCTTTCATTATTTCCTCATTCCTTCCTTCCTTCCTTCCTTCCTTCCTTCCTTCCTTCCTTCCTCTCTTTCTCTTCCTTTGCTTCTCCCCTCCTCTCTACTTCCTTTTCTCTCCCCTCACCTTCTCTTTTTTATAGCAAGTAATACTTCTATTTAATTATTTTACATATGAACTGTGAAGGACTTTCTATACAGAAAATAATCCCTTCTGTAATTTCTATGTAAACCCCTCAGGATTGAGTTTGATAGCTAAATGTCTGTCTGTCTGGAAACTTAGCTCTTAAACAAAAAGTCTTTTAATTAATAGAAGTAGCATCCTGACCATTTTTTTTTGTCAAATCAATAGATGGACTCTGCTGAAATAATCATTAAGAACTAAATATCACAGATAAACCAGTATTAAAGAACTATAGAATTAAAAGACATCATGTGCTGTCTTGAAACTTCTGAAGATTAAAGGTATTTATCCATTTTTTATTGGTAGAATATTTGAGGTGTTAATTAATTTCTGATTCCACTGAAGTACTATGTATGTGAGTGGTGATTTTTTCCTCTCATATGGATTTTTGAACTTTTAAATTGTTTGAGAATTTTACAGCACATAATGTATTTGATTGAACCCATCATCATCTCCTTCCCCCCAATTCGTCCGCTTTATAGCACTGCCAATCTTTTCTTTGATTGTTTAAATTCTCTTCCCACTATTTTTCCCTGAGCTTCTTTTCCTCTTTGTGTTTTTTTTTTTTAAACTGATTGACTTCACTTGCTGCTTCCTGTATACATATGAGTTTAAAGCCATTGTCTGGATCATGGACAGTAACTTCTCAAGGGCTACATCCTTGAAGGAATTGGACTCTCACACCCCATAAGCTATCAATTGCTAAGATGGAGTGGACTTGATCAGACACCTTTTCTAGACAGTCTGGAAATCTGGCTGGCTTGATCCGGAGCAGGACATACACATGCAGTCATGGCTGTTATGAGCTCTTCTGTGAAATAGTGCTGTTACTACTGAAGAATACTGTTTGCTTGAAGAATACCTTTGCTTATGGACATCCACTACCTCTGCTGGTTACAATGTTTCTGCCCTGCTGTCTTGGTCCTTTGGTTTTGATTAAATAGCCCTGGTGAAATCTACAGTGAAACAGATGGAGAAAAGCACCTCATCCATAAGTCTTTTATCCCTTATTAAATACATTTGTAGTATAAAAGATTTCAAACTCTAGGAAGATATACTATATGTACCCACATACACACATACACACACACACACACACACACACACACACACACACATACAAACACACACAAGTGTTCTTGTAAAGAAAGATATGATTTTACATTGACTTTTGGAAATTTGTTCTCATGATGGATATTGTGACAAGAGAAAACTGTTAAGTATTCTGGGTATTGAAATCTCATTCAATTCTCTCAAGATAATGTTGGTATCTGGAGCTATACTTTTCCAAATAAATTTCTTCATTGGAATACACAAGTGCTAAATTTCTATGTGGAAGATGGGCCCACACCATAAAGAAGAATTACTTGTTTAAATTTACAGTTGCTCAAGAGAAGATGTACTAGAGAACTTATTTGTGTGTAGAGCTATTTCTAAATAAAGTCAGCAGATGAATTAAAATGTTAATGTTTAAAGCTTTGTAACTGCCAATTGTCCATAAAATGATAAATACCACTAGAAGTGTGGTAATAAAATGTCTAACAAAATTATAAAGGGCATACTTCTGTGAACATGTGCTTGGAGGTATTATAAATTATACTCTCACCATAATTAAGAAAGAAACAGGAGATTTGTTTTCTTCTTATTCAAATACTAAGCACATAACCACTTGTCCATAGAATATTTCAGAGACAGTTTCTCTTGTCAAATATTCATCCTTAATGACTCATTGTTTTAGACTAATGAATTTTAAAATTAATTTATTTACCAAGTATATGAAAAATATTAATTATTATTCCAAGTGAGAAAATCAAGATTAACATCTGAATATATTTTTTTCTGTGTTTTCTTTTATCCAGATGTTTACCTTGGTAACTTTTTAGGTGTTGTATGTTTTTCATTTTCTGTTTGTTGTTTGCATTAGAGCACGCTGCAGAAACAAGTATCTGATACAATGATACTGTATTTAGCAAGCTGGAATCTAAAAATTATGTTTATTAGATTCCATCTAATGTTGTCATTTTAAAGATTTATTAATTTTTAATTGTGTGTGTGCATGCATGCACATGCATGCCCATGAATTCACATGCAAGGAACTGAATGTGTGTGACTATGGAGGTCAGAGACACTGGGTTCCTTGCAGGTATTGTTCAGGTGGTTGTGAGTCAGCAAATATTGGTCACTGGAGCTAACTTGGATCTACTGTAAAAGCACATTGTACTCTTAACCATACAACCATATTTAAAGCTTCCTCTTTGTTATTTTTATGTATTCTATGTTAAAAATGGTAATTCCCATTAATATTGACCAAAATGTCTTCATTATATCTCTTTAATGATAAATACCTCTTCTTAAAAGTTTTAATTCATTTTTAATTTTGTACATGTGTATGTATCTCTGCACACTAGAGTGTATGTATGCACATTGGAGTACAGGTGTCCTTGGAGGTTAGACTTGGGTCCTCTGCTGAGTAATTTCTCCAGCCTGAATATTTACATTTTAATTGAATAACATTTCTATACAGAAATATAATTTTAGCACCTATAAATTTAAACTACATGTTTAAATTGCCAATTTTTTAATCATGGTTTGATGCTGACCTTTTGGAAAATGTTTTTAAGATAATCTTGTGAAAAATCTAAATTATGTCAGAGAATACATGAAGATTTCCTAGTTGTAACAGGGTGGCATCTCAGGAGAACAGATGTTAACAGAAAGCAAATTTTGTGAAGAATTTAATGGAAAATAATTACTGTGAAATGACAAGATCAAAGGTATTTGATAATGAGTCACTCTGAGACCTTGGGGCATATAGCCTTTGAAGCCTCTCAGGTCCCAGTGTTGAACACAGAACAATCATTGCCCTAAAGATGGATCAAGTGCCAAGGAATTGGTAAGATTCACATGCAGTTTGTTGTTCTCTCATTGGCTAAGTGTCATATTTACAAGAACATCCGTTTACTCTAGAAACTGAGATGGACACTGAATTAGTTATCAGCTAAGGTCTATCAAGTTATTACTGAGACAAAAGTGGATAGAAAGTCCATTCTTGTTTTTTTTTAGGCAAGACATCACTGCGTAGCCCTAGCTGCCTGGGAACTTCCTATATAGATCAGTTTGGACTTGAACTGACAGAATTCCTCCCGTTTCTCCCTTCTGTCTACTAGACAAACACTATCACACACAGAAAGGAACATGTTCTTTAAGAATTTGTGTGGTTCATTGTTGTGTCTGACAGTGACCTATATTTTGGCTGTATATACACACACATACATACTCACTCACATACACACATGATCTTGGAACTATAACATGAAACCCATATAAATTGACAATTTTGCTTCCCCTTAAGTATAACTTTTATAGCTTCTGGTAGATTTAGCTCATGGTATAAACCAAACAAACATTCCTTAAGATGGGCTAGAGATGGCTCAATTACTTAAGGCTAGGTTTACAATAAATATATAACATGGTGAGTGTGTAGTAGCCATGATAATTTCAGGACAGAGTTCTTGCATTATTTTCAATCAGGAACTTGACGCTGATATCATTTTTGTAATGCATTAAGGTATCAAATTGGGGGTATAAGTGTGAAAAATAGTCTTAGAAGATAGAAACTGTTTTGTCTTTTAGACTAGTATGATAAAGATAACACTTCCTTACAGGTCACACATTATCCAGATATGTCAACAACTGTTTCAAAAATGAAGGACCTTCCAAGTTTAGGGTCTCAACTGTGCTGTGAGCACAGTACCTACTTGGTTTCTCTGCATGGTTGCTACAGGGATTTGGGTCAGAAGGAACTTATGTGACCATGAAATTAATATTGCTTGCTGTGCTATTACTTGTACATCCTCTGTCTCTTGCCAATATGCATGACATTGTGACAGGCTACCTCATTAACTTACAAGCAGGGTGAAATTTTAGTACCCTCATGGTTCTTGAAAAATGAGGCTGTTAGAGTGTGTTCAATATGACTCTACAGGCCTAATTTAAAATCCAGAATCTGAATATTAAAGAATGTCTAGTGAGGAAATGAGTTGAAAATAAACCAGCACAAGTATAATGAGGAAAACCATCAGCTCCCTTGGTAATATGAAACTCAAGTTGGGGACAAGAGAATTTCTGTACTTCACAAGTCCCAGTGTCAATATGTTTGTTTTCTAAGCTGTCCTTGACAAAACACTTTTCTAGGAGAATATCCATCAGTAATTTTTGATCCAATAAGTTGCATGAAGAAAATAACATCTGTACAATTTATATATTGCTTAAACATTCAATGAACATTAGCATTTAAACTCTCTGTGAAATTCTGCAATAAAGAAACATATTTGACACAGTTTACACCTGAATTTTCCAGACTAATTTGATAACAAACCTTTTATTAGCATCCTGTGGATTTATTGTCTTACTGAACACATTTTCAGAATCATTGATTAGGATGTATACCTTCTCTGAGACTATTTTCAACCCCTTAGTGAAAATCCTTGAATAAACTCTATTTTAAAACATTTTGCTGTGATAAAAAATTGAGTCTACACATGAGAGCTGTAGAAATTATTTCACCATATATATATACTAAAGTCATCAAAGTGGTACTAAAACGTTGATGTGTTTCAATATTCCTGAATAAATCTAAGGCGAAGCCATTACAGATCAATGGAATTGGATGGTGTCTTATCTAGTGCTCTATTGCTGCTACAAAACACCATGACAAAAAAATTGGGGAGGAAAGAGTTTATTCTGCTTACACTTCTATATTGCTGTTCATCATCAAAGGTATTCAGGACAACTACTCAAACATGGTAGTAACATGGAGACAGGAGCTGATGCAGAGGCCATGGAGGGTGCTACTTACTGGCTTGCTTCATATGACTTGCTCAGCTCACCTTATTATAGAGCCCAGGACCAACCACCCAAAGATGGTCACCCACCATAGGCTGAGCCTCCCCCCCTATTGATTGCTAACTGAGAAAATGTCTTAGAGCTGCATCTCAGGGATAGATTTCCTCAACCGAGGCTTCTTCATTTCTGATGATTCTAGTGTGTTTCATGTTGACACAAAACCAACTGGTGTAGATGGTAAGGCAGAAACCCATCTAAGTACCAAATTAGCCTTCCAAGCTGACAACACATCACTCCTAACCACACGTAACCATATAAATTGAATAAATTTAGGTAAAATATCAAAATGTCACTTGTTAGCCATACCATCTCTAAGTTGCAGTACAGGACTTGTGTCAATGTATTGAACAGGGTAGATAAGAATATTTATGTCATCACCCAAAACCTATTCCTTATTGGTAGTGTGTGCAGCTTTGAGTTCTTACATGATTACAGTTAAGTGAACAGAGTGTTGTTTGTTTTTATTAAATTAGCCAATGATTTTGCATAAGTGGGAAGAAAGACAATGTAAGCAGAAATTTGGGTTTATAATGTGTATGTGGTTTGTATATATAGTAGCAATAACCTACTTTATTTTGTTCCATGACATATAAAATTTCATCACATTGTAGACTAGTGAAAAGCTGATGAAATACAGATGTCAGGCACTTTTAATAATTATTGTCATTAAGTATATATTTCCTTACTTTTGCTGTTAATCAATGGCTATTGTTTTAGCTAATTTCCCCAAAAGGACTTTCTCTAAAGTTATTATTATGTCTTTTTTCCAGAGATGGCTTGAGATCTTTTGACTTCTTGTCCACATGTAGGGGAAAAACCATGACCATGACCTATGAAATTTAATAATTTCATCAACTGCTTCTGAAATACCACTTTATAATCCTAAACCTGAATCCAACATTTTTATTCAGTGTATTGTCAGTACAATTCTAAAAAAAGTAACTTATGGAGTACTTTCAAAAGGTACTTAACTGATTTTCTTTGGCATGAAAAAGGTCTCATTAATCTGTTACATAAACAGAAGAAAAATTTACGTTTTTTTTTTACATTTCCTTTTACTTCTGTTTTAACTATATTTTTAATTATTCAAAACATTTCCTTATCCCTATCCACCTAAAAAAACTCAATGTAACAACATTCCATTCCCCAGAACTAAGAAAACAAAATGAAATCACACCCCAAAAGAAAACAGAAACACCAAACTGTAAAACAAATAAAAACTAAAAGAGCACAAAGAAACTGTAGAATTTAGTAGTGTATTCTATGTTAGTTGACTATTGAACATGATACCTATTCTAGAGTGGTCGATTTACCCAATGTCACTCTGTTAGAGAAGATGGAATTTCCTTTTCCATGCAAGTATAAGTGATAACTCAGTTGTTTCCCTTTTTATTCATTCATTCATTCAGTTAAAAATGCAACAAAATAAAACAATAAGATTTTAAATTTATACAGGACAAAGCAACAAGAAAAAGAGCACAAGAGAAGCACGGAAATCGGAAACACACTCATTCACACACTGAGGAATTCTATAAAACACTACACTGGAAGCTCTTACATATATACAGAGGACCTGACGCAGACCCATGTAAGCCCTAAATTTAAGTTTTTCAACACTGATTTTAATATTTAGGAATCAGCATAAACTGTGGTGATAATATTCCAAATTTAAAACATGCCATTCAGTAAGTGGCATGAGACACCCGGATAAAGTCAACCCTTACTTTCTAAAGATAATGCTTGTTTTTCTTTATAGAGACAATGCCTTGCTATGTCACCCTGGCTTGCCTAAAACAAGCTCTCTGATTTGGGCCATCTCAACAACAAGCCAGTTGTTCTACCTCAGACATGAACCACCACACCAAGGAAAAATTACACGTTTCATTTCAGGAATCAGTGCTTAGCTGTACAGAACTGTAATTGCATAATTTCTTTCCATGTGGCATACGGAAAATAGAAAATATTTAAGGAAAGATTTTATGATTCTGATACCAGCTAACTAGCCATAATTTATTAATTATATGTGAAACACAAATACCTACTAATGACAAATATTGAGAAGTATTGCTGTGGGAAAATTGTCTGTACCCTGTCACTTGTATTTTAAATAAATGCTGATTGGCCAGTAGCCAGGCAGGAAGTATAGGTGGGGCAACCAGGTAGGAAGTAGAGGCAGGACAATGAGAATTCTGGGAATAGGGAAGTTTCAGTCTGCAGTCATCACCCAGACACAGAGGAAGCCAGACATAGAGCAAGCAAGATGTGACTGCCTTGCCAAAAAAGGTACCAAACCATGTGGCTAACTCAGATATGAATTATGGGCTAATATAAGTTAAAGGAGTTAATAAGAAGCCTGAGCTAATAGGTCAATTGGTTGATAATTAATGTGTGATTCTTTGGGACTGGGCAGGAGAGAAACCTCGGTCAACAGACTATTCTTAGTACTCAATACTATGTTCATGCTGTTGTCCCTGATGTGACTACCTGAAGGAATCAAACAACCCATTTCTTGATTATATTTTATGCTTGATCTATTTTTATTCATGCAAAATTTTTAATACAAGAGGACAATATGAATTGAATTCAATAATTGTCTCAATAATGGTGGAAAGTGTCCCCTTTGAGCAGTAAAAGAATGAGCAGAAATCAGAGAGAAAATTTTCTAAATGAGCTATATGATAATAGCTCCAGGGCATAAAGCATGAACATAATGAAAATACCCTTACAGCACTCTCCTGTCCTGCATGCTGAAGGCTTGGATGTTATCACTCTGTCCCAACAAGCAAAAATCTTATCAATCTTAGAGAAATTATCAGAAAAGTTAAGGTGCATGAAAATTATGTACTAATAGAGAGTCAGAGAGGCAAATACAGAGAATCTTAACTTATTTCAGAAATATAAGGTACACAGTATGCTAGAACAGAGGTGAAAATGTGTATTTTTTTTACAATGCCAGGATTTATCAAATGATAATAAATCCACAAGGTACAGTGACTTTAAGCTCAAAAATTTATCTGATAATTTTACTTTTCTTGGTAAAAATTAGATCACGTGAACTCAGAGTAATTTATTCTAATCTTAATTACTAATAATAACTCTCATATCACATGTTACAAACATGTGACATGAAATAAAGTAAATATATCTATTTATCTATCAACCATCCATTTATTAATCTATCTTTCTGTCTATCGACTACCTTTTTATTCATTTATATATCTTTCTTTCTATCTGTTCATCTACTATACATTTATTAATCTATTTGTCTGCCTGTCTGTCTATGTGGGTAACTGAACACATTTTTAAAAAGCTAAATAGGCTGTAGGAGAATTTTCAGAAGTTTAAGATATGCTGATGAAAGTTTAAATGGAGTCTGTGTGTTAAAAGTACTTATAAAGAGGAGAGAGTGAATGATAATTGTGGGGAAGGATAGGATAGGGTGGCAGTGAGAGGAGACAGAATACATCATATACCTGTAATAAGATAATCAAAGAAGAAAACATGCAGGTAATGTGACAGCACACCTAAGGCCTGTATAAGCTCAAGCAGACAAAATACCAGCATAAAGGGGGCAAGGGCAGTCACAAATATCTGCTTCTAGCTGAGTAGGTGTCAAAATTTGATAATTTTGTGGAGAAGAAGCATAAGTTTTCTTAAATGGGGTAACCTCCAGAAGGTCTATAACATTCTAGAGCAGTCCACACTATCAAGAATAATGGAGCAACAAATGATGACTTAATGGGAGACTGTAGGTAGGATTTCTAATGCTGTGATGAAACACCATGACCAAAAGCAAGCTGGGAGGAAAAATTCTTATTTGTCTTACACTTTCATATAACAGTGCTTCATTGTAGGAAGTAAGGACAGGAACTCAAGCATGGCTGGAACCTGGAGGAATAATCTGATGTGGAGGCTATGGAGGCATACTGATTACAGCTTGCTCTCATGTTTTGCTCAGCCTGCTTATTGAACTTAGGGCCACCAGCGCATGAATAAAATCACCCACGATGGACTGAGCTCTCTCCTATCAATGTCTAATTAAGAAAATTCCCTAAGACTGGAGGCATTTTTTTTTTGAAATTAAGGATCCCTCCTTTCAGAAGACTCTAGCTTGTATCAAGTTGATATGAAATTAGCAAAAAACATGGATTTAAATATAAAGAGGTTGAGAAGAAGAAAAAGAAGAGGAGGAGGAGGGAAAGGAAGGGGAGGTGGGGAAGAAGGGTATGGTGGGGAAGGAGTAGGAGAAGAGGAATAGTAAAAAGATCAAAATTCAGTGAATATGGAATATAGAGGTAAGAGTGGATCTGGGGGGAATCGGGCGATGACTATGATAAAAATACATTATAGGAAACCTTCAAGGAATTAATAAAACATTAGTAAAATATAAGGAGTCTAAACCAATTGCAAGTCAAACCCTACATTCTACAATCACATCACTGTATGATGGAATTAGACTTGAACTGAAACTACAAGTGAGTATGGTTTTGAAGTGAGAAGGCCAGATAGGTTACAGATGGATAGCAGGTCAGATGGGGGAATAGAAGACAGGCAGATGGACGCTGTGTAGGCCATGTCAACATGGATGTAAGGGAGAGTTACGAATTTTCTCCTTCCCAAATTTGATACTGTGGTGTTTGAAAGAAAACGGCCCCCTGAATGGAGTGGCACCATTAGAAGGTACGGTCTTGTTGGAAGAAATGTCACTTTGGGGGCAGATTTTGAGGTCTTTTTCTCAAGCTTTACTCAGTGTGACAGTCAGTCAACTCCTCCCTATTACCTGCAAGATGCAGCACTCTCAACTCTTTCTCCAGCACCTTGTCTGCCTACATGCCGCCACGCTCCCTACCATGGTGATATGGGACTAAACTGCTGAAACTGGAAGTAAGCTATTCCAATAATGTTTTCTTTATAAAAGTTGCCATGGTCATGGTGTCTCTTTACAGCAATAGAAACTCTAACTAAGACAGATGCACATAGCAAATATACAATAGCAGGCTAGTTTGGCAGCATCCATTGTGTGTGTGTGTGTGTGTGTGTGTGTGTGTGTTTTAACTCTTTTTTGTCTTTTGTATTTGCTTTCAAGTAAGGTACTTATGCCTTTGTCCCTTTTTCCTTGGTCTGATGTTTCTGGTGAATTCTTAGGTTTAGTTTCCCTGGTATGGTTTTAATCTGTCCATGTAGCCTTGCAGTCTCAAATTACTCTGATAAATTTATAGAGTAGCACTGTTTCTACCTTATGAAATAAGTCCATATCATCTTGTACTTCATAGGTTATGTTGGACAGAGAATATTTTTTCAGGTATACCTATTCAAAAGCATCTTCCATCTTCAAAATGAAATCAAAAGGTGCTTGCAAAATGAACTCTTTACAGGGCAAGGAACGTACAACAAGGGAATCTACAACCTGATTTCAAAAAGAGATGCAACAGAATAAAACTTTGAAATTAGCAGCACAAGGATAGGAAAACCTGCATGCCTACCAAAGGTCTGGAAGTTCCACATAGACAAATCTTATTGGTAAATATGAGCAGAACTCGCAGCTGTGGAAGCTTCTGCACTGTGTGAGGTTTACTTCCTTAGATTTCTTAAATTTTCACAGAAGAAGTGAGAGAATGATTCCACCAGGAGTGAAATAGGATAAGGAAAAGAACATGTCAGCACACTTTAAGAGTAAGCATCTAAGGCAATGGAATATTTAGCTACAATGTAGTCCATTTGGAAGAAGGAAAATACCTTAATAAACTTTAGTTTACTAAGCCTTCTCATGTGATGGAAGGAACATACAGAGTTTCAGAGCTCTCTAGGTGTTCTGTGTCATCTAAATGTGGAGGGAGAAATGTGGGAGCACTTACAAAGTTACTAGAGTAACTAAAACAAAGACCCAGTTGCTAGGTTTCCAGATCAGGCAGATATATAATGTTCATCACATATATTTGCACTTTATTTTCAAAGTGAAAAGAAAGTATCATAATTGCCCACTTAAGATTTAAATTACCACAGGAAAATGGTGGGTTATCAAGTCTTTGCTGAGGTTCACAAGCAGAAAGTTACTTCTTTCTGGTCAAAATAATGGGATCTATATCTGTCCTTGTGTAGAGACATGGCATTCCAATCTGCTTCAAAGATTAATATGTACATTATTGGCTACTTCCTTAAGAGTTTAGCTAACTGCGAATGCTAATCACTTAGCCAGGAGATCGCTGCTCAAATAGCTGATTCACCTAAAGACATGCTAAGTAGATGGGAAAATAAGTTGATCTATAATGATTTAAGGTACTTAGCTTCTCAGATGTCCCTTTCCTGGTGAAGTATTTTGCTAGAACACACCTCAAAAAAAAAAGACATAACTTTTTATCTTCATTGTCACTATCCTCTTCGTTTCAGCAGCTGTTGAGATTTAAAAATATCTCAAATTCTACCAAATTAAAGCATAAGTCGTAAAACAATCCCACACCAGTATGGAATTGTGATTAATAAAATGGCTATTTATTTAAAGGGAAAAAACTTACAGATAACTGTCCCAGACAACAGCCCTCTGCAAGATCAGGAATGAAGTCTAACAGGCGGAAGCCAGAAGCAAGAGAGAGAGCACACAGCTATCACTGCTTTTTTAAAACTAAAGAGACCACGCCCCAATGGGCTGGTATTTTAAAGGCTATTGGCTGAAGGAGCAGAAGTAGCTCCCGCAGCATCTCCCCTTTTTCTTTAAGTAAGAGAGTTCCAAACCTAATACAAAACAATATACATTAGGAACACATATCAAGTATAAGATTAGAATTACAATCAGCATAAACAATATTAAGCAAGGAACATTTGCTAAATGTTTTAATAAACATTCTATCCTAAGGAGTCTAAGTCTTGTATTGGAGATGACTTCGTTAGATAATAAGAGGATGGTAACAATGATTATCTAATCTTCAACCCTTTTGAAAGGCCTGAGAAGGGAGATAATATTACTTGAGCAGGCAGGAAGTACAATCAAGTAACTTCCAAAGTGAGCAATATATGACAGACAATTAGCTACCTGAACAATCACCCAAAGTCTCATTTTGCAACATTGAAGCAACCAACTTTGGCTAGGGCCTAGAATAACTGACAGACCATTTTCAAAGGCAAGAAATTTTTCAAAACCATCTTATCCTTTCTTGGCAAGATTTGACAGTTCTGTTTATCCATTTCTGGATACTATATCTTGTCAGTGGTTGAGGCATGGGCATTTCTTTGCCCAAAGGCCAACTTTTGCCAAGAAGAAAACAGGCTCCACGTGGAGAGTCTTTGGTGCTCAACATTCTCTTGGGAATAGATTGGTGCTGCCAGGAACAATTATGTTTCATGTCAACACAACCCTAAGTTATTTAAATGCCATGTTCCACAGATCCTTGAAGTGGTTGAAGATTATCTATCTATACAGAATATAATCTCTATGTATCTAAAGAACCTGATTAGTCTAACTATAAGTATGACAAATATAGATGACTATTGATCTATAATTCTTAATACCTATCTAACTTAAAGACTAAGACAATAAACAACTGTGCAATAAATTGGTGTAGGAGGTCCTTCTGTATTTCTGT
Source organism: Ondatra zibethicus (assembly GCA_004026605.1). Classification (NCBI taxonomy): domain Eukaryota; kingdom Metazoa; phylum Chordata; class Mammalia; order Rodentia; family Cricetidae; genus Ondatra; species Ondatra zibethicus. The sequence goes on from PVIU01014767.1 coordinate 34,443, forward strand.
TGCTTTCATTGGTTAAATAAAGAGACTGCCTTGGCATTTTGATAGGGAAGCCCTTAGGTGGGTGTAGTAGACAGAACAGAATGTGGAGAGAGAGAAGGCAGTGTGGCAGATGCCATGATTCTCCTGGCCAAGATGGATGCTGCTTAGACTCATACCAGCAATCCACAGTCAAGTGGCGATACACATTAATGGAAATGGGTTAATCAAGATGAGAGAGTTAGCCAATAAGAGGCTACAACTAATGGGCCAGATGGTAATTAAATGAATACAGTTTTTGTGTAATTATTTCAGTGGCCAGAAGCCAGGCGGAAGAACACAGCCCACGTGCCTCTTACTAAAATTGACTGCCCAACATGGCTGACTAACATTCTCTTGGGAATAGATCAGAGCTGCTAGGAGCAATTATGTCTCATGTTAACAAAACCCTAAGTTATTTAAATGCCATGTTCCACAGATCCTTGAAGTTGTTGAAGATTATCTATCTATGCAGAATATGATCTCTATGTATCTAAATAACCTGATTAGTCTAACTATAAGTATGACAAACATAGATGACTATTGATCTATAATTATTAATAAATATCTAATTAAAGATTAAGACAATAAACAATTGTGCAATAAATGAGGACAATGACCTCCAAATGTAAACAATGTACAAGTATCTTGATCAGAGGCAGAAATATACACTGCAATATGGTAAATATATATGTATCAATACATAAAAAAATGTTTTAAACAGAGGTAGAAGCATGCATGCATGTAATATTCAATATAATTTAACTTTGTATCAATATACAAGAATCTATACCAATGTAATTGTCTGTAAACAATAACTCACAAATACCAATTTATTATTCCATCATCCAATTTTCCCTCTTTATTTTTTCAGAAAGGTCCCTGAGCTTAAAAAATTCCTCCCCCAACCCTCAACCGTATACCAATTACAATCAACCCCTAAATGATGTCCCTAAGCCTGAGGACAAACTTTGCTGGGAGAGGGGACATCGTCTTCTAGAATTACTTCCAGCTGTCATGGTGGTAATGTTCTTTCTAGGGGATCCTGTGAAAGTAAAATGATGGTTACATTTCAAGATTAATGTCTGGTAAGATTGCAAATAGTCTCTGAGTATTTTGTGGAAGTCTGGCCAAAACATTGTAAAAGATGTGCACATTTCAGCTAACCAAGGGTAACCATCTTGTGTAGCTGGTACCCAAAACAGGTCTTGTAGTAGCGCTATCAGTGTCATGACATCATATCAACCAGGTGGAGTTGTTGTTATGGGGCCCCATCTTCTTCCTGGAAACTTCAAAGATTACTGGAGGAAAATTCATTGTTCATTGTGGAAAACTTAAGCATTACTTATATAGACATAAACAGACATATATATTCAATGAAAGGTATGATAAAGACAAAAATAGATATGAAGAAAAGCAAAGGTATTTTCTAAACACTTTTTTCTTTCTGTCCCACATCAAACGGCTCTTGACATAAGATAGAAACTCTGGGTTTTTTCTTTTAACAACACGCTTGGATTTAAAGAAGGACAGAGCCATTGTCCAACTCTAAAACCAACTCTATATATTCATAAACATATAAATGCATACATATACATATATAAATGTATACATTGTATCATTTGTACTTATGAACCATATTTGATTTTCTTGATGATCCTTATTGGATAGTTATTTTTCTACCTGTCATCATTCAAACATCAGGGGTTTCTTGAACTTTTGAAGATGAGTATTTTCCTGCAAAGAAAAGAACAGGACCCTGCCCCCATCCTAAATGCTTTTCTTACCACCTGTATGGTTATCACCAGTGTGGATGAGCTGTCATTTCTCTGTTTCAATAGGTTTCTACTTTTCAAAGCGAATCTTTATTAATTTTGATGGTATCCATAATTTTTCATATCCTGCGGAAACAAGAGCAAAACCCCTTCCCCAACGTAATACATCTCCTGGTTTCCATTGTGAGGTCAGCACATCCTTGAAATATAATGGTTGGTTCAATTCAGAAGTTTTTTTCCATTATCCAATGCCTCTCTGCTGCTGTTGTTCCTTTCTCATTAGCGTTAAGAAAATTCAAGGTTAACAAAGCATTATGTAATCGATTTCTGGGGGTATTTTCTGTCCCTCTCTGTTTGTTCAGCATATCCTTTATTATACGATTTGACCTTTCTATAAGTGCCTGACCTGTAGGATTATTTGGTATACCAGTAATGTGCTTTATATTATAATAAGCAAAAACGCATTTCATTTTCTTAGATACATGTGCTGGACCATTGTCTGTCTTTATTTGTGCAAGTATACACATGATGGCCATAACTTCCAATAAGTGTATGACTACCGAGTTAGCCTTTTCTGAGCTCAGGATAGTTGCCCATTGGAAACCTGAATATGTGTCTATGGTGTGGTGTACATATTTTAATTTACCAAATTCTGTAAAGTGGAACACATCCATTTGCCAGATTTCATTCTGTTGAGTACCCTTTGGGTTACTTCCTGCAGGCAACAGTATTTGATTATAGAAAGAGCAAGTAGGGCATGTCTTTATAATCTCCTTAGCTTGTTGCCATGCAATAGAATACTCTTTCTTTAAACCTTTACTATTGACGTGATTTTTTTTATGGAATTCTGAGGCCTGCAACATACCTCCAATCAATAATTGATCAATTTCAGCATTACCTTGTGCTATAGGACCAGGCAGACCCATATGGGATCAGATATGTGTTATATACATAGGACAAACCTATTCCTGATTATGTCTTGCACCTGGATAAACAATGAAGTCAATTCTGTATCATCTGGTATAAATTCAGCGGTTTCAATATGCAAGATAACTCTTTCTGCATATTGTGAATCCGTAACTATATTAAGAGGTTCTTTAAAATCCCTTAGCACCATAAGAATGGCATATAATTCTGCCTTCTGGACAGAATTATAAGGGCTTTGTTCCACCTTCCTCAATTCTTCTGATGTGTAACCTGCTTTCCCTGATTTATTGGCATCAGTATAAAATGTATAGGCTCCAGTTATTGGAGCATCACGTACAATTTGAGGAAGAATCCAAGAAGTTCTCTTTATGAGGTTAAGTCTATCACTTTTGGGATAGTTGCTATTAATTTCTCCCAAAAATTTACCACAAGCTCTTTGCCATGGTTCATTGTCTTCGCATAACTTTCTTATCTCATCAGTAGTGAAAGGCATTATAATTTCTGCCGGGTCTATTCCTGCTAGTTGACGAAGTCTCAATTTACCTTTTATAATTAATTCAGAGACTTTTTCCATATAAGTATTCAATTTTTTACTTGGTTTATGTGGTATGAATATCCATTCTAAAATAATATCTTCCCTCTGCATTAAAATCCTTGTAGGAGAAATTCTGGAAGGCAATATGACTAGGATACATCTAAGATTAGGGTTTCCCCTATCCACATGTTCCTCCTGTAAGTTTTCATCAACCTTTTCTGCTTCAGGTGTTAATTCTCTGGGATTATTCGAATCTTTATCACCATCTAAGCTTTTGTTTAAATGAACTAGTAGATCAGGTGTTATCCCAACAGCTGGTTGTAGACTGGAAATGTCTTCAACAATCTTTGAAAGTCATTAAGCATCCGTAATCGGTCTCTCCTAATTTGTGCCTTTTGTGTACTAATTTTCTGTAAACCTATTCTCTAACCTAGGTAATTAACAGAATCTCCTCTTTGAATCATTTTAGGAGCAATTTGTAATCTCCATTTAGGCAAGACTTCCTTTACTTCTTCACACATCCTTTCTAAAGTATCTTTATTTGAATCAGACAATAAAATGTCATCCATGTAATGGTAAATTATAGGGTTAGGAAATTGTTTATGAATTATTTACAATGGCTGACTTACAAAATATTGGCACAATGTGGGACTATTGAGTATCCTCTGTGGGAGGATAGTCCATTGATATCTCCTAGTAGGCTGAGAATTATTATAAGTAGGTACTGTGAAGGCAAATTATTCTCTATCCTTTTCTTGTAAAGGTATAGTGAAAAAACAATCTTTCAAATCAATAACTATTAGAGGCCATCCTTTTGGAAATAGAGAAGGCAAAGGAATTCCAGATTGTAGAGGACCCATAGGTTGAATTACCTTGTTCACAGCTCTTAGATCTGTCACCATTCTCCATTTACCAGATTTCTATTTTACAACAAACACAGGAGAATTCCAGGGGCTGGTTGACTTCAATATGGTAAGCATCTAGTTGCTCTCGTACCAGCTGTTCCAAAGCCTGTAATTTATCTTCAGCTAGAGGCCACTGCTTGATCCATATTTGCTTCTCAGTTAACCATTTTAAAGTAAGGCTGTTGGTAACTCTAAATGTTTGCTAGTTGCTGTATGTTCTTGTACAGCCTGAATGGCTGGAGACCTTTTACCATAATACCTCATTATATCCTTCCCAGGATTATGAGTTCCTGGGACTACAGGAATGTTAATCTGGGTATTCCATTGCTGTAGCAGGTCATGGCACCACAAATTTATTGCTATATTGGCTATATATGGCCTTAGTCTTCATATTTGTCCTTCAGGCCCTATTCATTCAACCCATCTCGTGCTTTGTTTTACACGAGATAGGGTTCCAATTCTCAGAAACTGAACATCTACATCTTGAAGAGGCCAATTCGGATGCCAAGATTCTGGAGTAATGATACTTACATCGGCACCCATGTCCAATAAGCTTTCAATAAAGATGCCATTTATACAGACTCTTAGCTTTGGTCTTTGATCGTTAAAAGAAGTCTGCCAAAATATATGTTTTCTCTGTTCTACTGGATTTTTTTTACTCATCCTCCACATTTAACCCATCATTTAGACCTGTATTGATTTTTACAGCAGGCATTGGATTTTTTAATTTTCTTGGTGAGACACGTTCTCCACTGTAACTGGGAATGACTGGGCCACTTTTGGCTTGGGTGCCTGCCAGAGGCCCCTCAAGGGTTTTCCTGATGGTACTGGGTTGCCATGTCTGTCTGTTGTTGGTCTGCATTCATTGGTCCAATGTCGGCCTTTACCACACCTCCTACATACACCTGAAGGCCGAGGTATCCTATTTTTGTTATTCCCAGAGAAAATATTATTCCTAGAAATTCCTTGCCTGCAATCCCTTTTCAGATGTCCTAATTTACCACAATTAAAACATTTGGCAGTTTGATGTCTCCTCATTGCTTTGGAAATTGCTTCACCTACCCAAGATTCATCATTATAGCCAAACGTCTCAACATTCATCGTATACTGAATCCATTCATCCATAGGTGCTGATCTAGACCTTAAAGGCCCAATTATCTTTTTACATTCTAAGTTTGCATTTTCAAAAGCTAGAGATTCAAGAATTATTCGTCTAGCTTCTGGACCTGTTACTCCTATTTGCAGAGCCTTAATTAATCTTTGCAAAAAATTCAGTAAAGGGTTCTCTCTGTCCCTGCCTAACCCTGATATATGATTTGATCCTTTTCCTGGCTCTTGTATCCTATCCCAAGCATTTAAGGCTGCTTTGTGGCATAGGGACAATACTTCTTCGTTGTAAAGAGCTTGGACCTGTGGATCAGCATATGCTCCTATGCCAAGAATTTGATCTTGGGAAATCTCCACACCTTTTGCTCTTCTTTGCTGTTCCATATGTTTGGATTCTTCTCTGAAATTAACTCCAAATATCAAGGAAGGTCCATCATCCAATACTGCAGACACTAACTGAAAGAAATCATGGGGGGTAGCTCTGACATTAGAAGCCCAAGTCCTTATCATTTCCTTAACAAATGCAGAGTGCAAGCCATAATTAACGACAGCTTGCTTAATTTCTTTTAGATCATTCATTTCTATTGGTGTCCATCTACCTTCTTTGGCTCCCTTTGAAGTTGATGCTTTGTCAGAGTAAATTACAGGCTATGATGCTAAAACCCTGGGTAAACCAGTTCTGACAGCCAGTGGTAATGTTGTATACTCTCCTTGTGCCTTCTTACTCTGCTCACCAGTTCCAATAGTTTCCTCAATCATTTCATATCTTTTTATCATTATCTCTCGTAAAGCCTGAATCTCCTGACCTGGATATATTTCTAGTGATTTCACTCAGGTATCATTTTTTTGGTCCCCATTCTGTATCTGTAATTCCAAGGTTTTAATTTTTCCCTTTAAAGATACCATGTCCTTCTTGAACTTCTTGGATATTATGTAAATTGCCATCCTGGAGGTACATTCTGTCTGTTACCTTATCAAAACTTTGTGATGCTTCTGCATGTCAAATTCAACAGTATAAACCCTTTCATGTAACTTCCTAGTACCCTTGGATAGGGAGTCACTTTTGCCAATAATAATATCCAGTAAATCAGATAAGTTCTGATTTTCAATAATTTTAATCCTTTCAAGTAGCCATTTATTATTAGTCTGTAAAGATTGTATTGTTCTTAGGAGTGCCATATTCTTCCTAAATAATAGACTATGGAGAAGAAAACTGAAACCTAGTAACCAATATATTGAGGTATCCCCATAGTCATATAAACCTATCATGATATAATCCATTGTATTAGTAAAGAAAGCAGTAAAATTTGCAATGGAAATGAAAACTGCCATATTGCCTATTATCCAGCAGGTGGCGCTGTTGCCAAGTCACAAAGAACCAATGCAAAGATGACAGAACCAGGGTCCCATTTCAGTGTCTGCCGTATTGTCTGTATTCTGTCAATCATGATTTAAATAAACACTGATTGGCCATTAGCCAGGATGTATAGGTGGGACAACCAGACAGGAAGCAGAGGTGGAGCAAGGAGAATAGGAGAATTCTGGGAAGCAGGAAGCTCCCTCGCCAGTTCAGCCAAGACTACTGAAGAAGCAGGGTGTGATCTGCCCTGCTGAAAAAGGTACTGAGCCATGTGGCTAAGATAGATAAGGATAATGGGTTAGTATAAGCTACAAGAGCTAATAAGAAGCCTGAGCTAACGGGCCAATCAGTTTATAACCTAACATAGACTCTCTGTGTGATTTTCTTTGGGACCTAATGACTGTGGGAAACAGGTGGGACAGAAATCCCAACAATCAGACCATTCATGTTACAACCAAAATTGTCCAAAGCTTCCCTCAGAAACTATTCATAAAACATATTTTATTAATGAAACTAAGGATCCACAAGAGAACACCAAATTCTCTGGTAACATAGTCATGCACCTCGTCACTAACACTACCTCTTTTTAATATTTTATAAAGGCTATTTATCATGACTTATTTACCAGTATATTCAGTCTTCCTACCAAAAAATATGAGTTATTAGTAAACTGGAATAGTATCAACAGAATGTAAAGAGAAACAATATGCTTTAGAAGTGTGTTCAGACATAACAAGGAAGTTGAAACGGTTGGACCAGAAGTTATAAAGCAATGCTACTCCATGATAAAGGTTCTAAAGCAGAAAATAATTAAGCATAAGAATGGGTGATGTAAGAATTGAACTAGAAAATCTAAGAAGGAATATTTTTTAAATGCAACATATCGAAACCACTATAATTTACATGAATCCTACATTTGATAAGTTTATTGATATGCTGTCTGTGATTAAGAAAATAATATATTTAAAAATTCAAGCAAAAGGAAAATAAAGTCTGAGAAATGAAGAAGACATCTACAAAATGAGCAATATAATTAGAATAGGCATTCTGTGAGGAGGTAAAATAAAATGGAAGAGAAAATATATTTCATGGAAAAACTAAGAGTTTTTTCCAGTTAATGTCTAAAACTAAACAAAGATCCAGGAAGCTCAGAGAACACCAATGAGAATAAGCAAACATACAAACAAAAATGTACTTAAAAAGTAAATTATATTATATAAAAGGAAAATCAAAGCAAAAGCAAAGCCTTGGAAGGACCTAAAAATGGGGAAAACTTACCTTTGGAAGAGAAAAAGACAAACATTTTGTAATTACACTTATTCTTCTCAGAAAGCCACTATTATTTATACTATACTTATCTTCCTGCATTCAGGTTCCTGGCTTTGTTTCCTTTGATGCTTATTTTAAAACTATAAGCCAAATAAACCCTTTTCTTCCCTGAAGTAGCTGTTGGTCAGTGTTTCATCATAGCTACTGAAAAACAAATGAGATTGTAATATCTTCACACATTTTAAAGGACTTGAAATGCACACTTAGTGAACCTGAACAAATTTTATAGACAGAGTGATAATTATGTGTCAATGAATAGTGGGAAAATATATAAAATGCACATTCTGAATAGAAATTATGATTGCTACAGAGGTCACATATTCTTAGTAGTAGAGGGCACATGATAAAAGTCTATTTTCTCTCCTTGTTTGAGTCTAAAACTATTTTAAATGATACTTTATTAAAATGTTCTTAATAATTTTGTTACTCTCATCCTCATAAAAGTTATAGCAATTAAGCCATAAAGTCACAGTAAAAATTGAAGTGTACTTAGTCATGAATGTTTGTAAATTATAGTAACCAGGTTATAAAAAACTTTACGAACTTTGGTTTAATGCTACCCACAGCATACCTCTTAAGAAAAGTGATTTGGCAAAATTTCCTTGAAAATATACAAGAAGTTAGAGTGTGCTTGTAATTGAGAAGATAATTTAAATCTATATAAATTAGGTTTTAAGGCTACTATGGTATAGTGAGTATAAATGTGTGTATATATTAAATACCCACAAAGGAATACAGTATTGATTTTGTAAGTGTACCGTGAATGCCTTTTGCTTAGAATACCTCCAAAGCTTACTATTAATGGAAACCGGAAAAGAATAGGAGACGTCTATGAACTAAGACTAAAGATGTGTTATAGTGTACAAAAATGATGCTGTGCTTTATTCTAACTATATAAGGTTATTCTTAAAATTCAGTAAAAGCTATCCTTAACATAAATTCTTAGGGGTTTTTAGATAAAAGAACTGTACACTGAAAAGAAATAGCTATATTAATCATTTCTCTCAGAAATAACTCCTTCATGCCATAGCCCATCCGAAAATCCCTCAAAAATAATCATGTAGTGTAGAGAGACATTCCATTATATGGTAAATGATGCTGTGCTTCCAGGCTCAGCTCATTGTACAATAACCATTAAATGATATTTGTATGTAAAGCACAAGTCCAACCAAATGATCTGCCTCTCTGTGGCTATGATTCTTTCTGAAAATTACTAAACTTTGTTACACTGTGTACTTAAATCCCCACTCGCTAAAGTTATTGATTTCCTTATTGTAAATATCTCTGCTGTTTGTAATACATCGATCTTCCCCTAACTAAAGAAAGGAGGAATATCTGACTGTATATCTTTGTCTGTGTTCTATCTCTCTTAACCTAAGAAATGAAGGTTTAATAGCGAGATTTCCCTATTATTGGAAACAGTCTATGTTTTCTGGGCCAGCTCATCTTCCCCACACCTCACTGCCTGTAAAGCCTCACTCATCCTCTCATTTAGCCCAATATTGCGGAATTGTCCCAGCTTATGATCTTCTCTAAATCCTGTATTTGAAAAACGCTCTTTCCTCTATTCCCGTCTCTCTCCACCTACTCCATGACGCCCACCTAGTCAGTCTTCACCTTTCTTGACATAAAATTCAAAAGGCATGTCTGTTTGGGACTTTTTCCTCATGCATCAATACGAAGCCCACACACTGAGTGGGCTATAAAGCTCAAAGTGAGTTTATTTATGCCATTGTTCTTACAAAATAGATCTGTTGCTAACAGGTCTCGTGGTATGCATATGTAATTCACACAGCTATTAAAAGAAAGAAACAAATGCTGGGCACTGAGCTGCAAGCAGAGAAATCAAGTGCTAAGTAGGGCAATAAAGGAACTGAGCTTAGAAGTTGGCATTGACAGTCAGTGTTGGCTGATGTTCAGAATACTAAATATCTTCAAGGGTATAGAACATTGTTTAGTTCCCAGGTAATAAAGAAACATTGTTACCTAACATCACTGCAACTCAATACGGCAGCAATTTAGGGAGGAGATGAACGAAAGCAAATAAAGAATGAAAGAAAAGAAAAAAAAGAAAAAAGAAAAAGAAAAGGCATGCTTTTTGCTAATATTCTTTTCCCTCCTCCTAAAAATAATAAAGTAATGGCTTATTTAGTAAAATTTGTATAAATATTATTAATGTACCATTTAGTTATCAGAAAACATGACTCAACTTTCAAAAGTCATCTAAGATAACCAATGGTCCAAATAGTCCTAAGTCACCATGTAGAATAAATGCTTCATCAACTTTCTCAGAGAATCAATATTCCTAGATAGTAGAGATTGGTTATGTCCTGGAGAAACTCTTGAGTGAGTTCAGATGTAGCAAAAATGGTTATATCTAAAGAATAACAAAGTGACTTCCAAAGCAAATTCTATTGCAGATAACTTTGTCACTAACTTGGAAACTGGTCTTAGAAAAGTCATTCTCTGATCCTGTGTTGTACCCTGCAACACTGGGAATGACAGATCATGAACTGATCTTCCCTGTCAGTTTATTGCTCAGAGGGGGTGGAGCAGGAAAAATGATAAGAAAGTCAGTCCTGGTGTGCATAGGTTGCTGCCCTAGTTAGGGGCTGGCCTAAATTATGTAGCAAGACTTTTTCTTAAAAAACAAAAACAGTGAAAGAATGGGATTAAGATGAATGTGTGACTGGCACCATCTCTGCTTCAGCTGCTGTCATTAGCTGACATGTTCAATGTCTTCAGAGAACAGCTTCTCCATCTTTATGTCACATTATTGCTTGTTCTCACTGCATGCTTTGCTCCCCACCACTTTATGTCCACCAAATATTATGCTAAGAATAATAGTTATTTTACCATTTTGAACTCATTGTTCCTAAGTTAGATCAAAACATTTATTTAGATTTTTCAGAAATTTCATTTGCAAGTAGGTAGACAGAATTTATTTCTTTTTCAGATATTCACAAATTCTGTGAAGGTATTTCATTGTGTCCATGTGATTTTATTAGTTACAGAGAGGTAGCATGTAGCAAAATGCCTAGGATCTACTAGATGCTGGTTCCCCAAATCTCTAAAGAACTCTCTGCTTTCAATAAAATCAAAAGATTTTTTTCTATTCCTCATAGTAATGGATAGTCATAAAATGTTGCAAATCTATTTACTATACATAAATGTTTTTACATCAAACATTCCAAACTCTGCATTAAATTTTATAAGATGCAATTGTTCATGAACAGCTGAACCTTTGTTATTTTCCAAGTTCTAAATCTTGTAAATGAGCCACAAAGACTCGTAGAAAGGATGTGCAGGAGAATGCTTAAAATTAAGTCCATGAGAAGCAGTATGTGACTCAAAGATGAAACAGAAGCAAGAATATTCACTCTAATTTGGTAGCTTACACAGGTAAAGAAAGTATAAACAAAATGCTAAGTGAACCAGAAGAGGAAACAATGAAGAAGAGAGAAGTTGATTGATGTTAACTGAGGTACATTTTAAATGTTGAATTTATGTAGGCAGAGAATATACATTAGATGTAAGTTTCTAGGGAAATAAGAAAACAGTACCTTGTGTGTATGGCCAGCATATGAGGTAGCTGTATGGAGAATTGAATTGTGCTCACTAATTGTAGAAGTCTATTATGGATCCCCCATCCTTTTTATCTCATTTTTTTTTATCTATAGAACATTTTGTATTTTGATGAAGTGCTGGATTTCTAGATGGTTAAATATGTGTAGTCACAACCATTTCCTTTTTGATTTTTGAACTCAGGCTTAAAGTACCTTTTCTATTTTACTTTCTAATTAGGTGAGTCCACATGACTTACTTCTAGTTATTTGCCTTATAGCTGAGGATATTCTTGAAAAGTATATGAAATCAAGAAATTATTGTTTACAGGATCTTCATAGGTTTAAAGAATTTGTTTTATTTTTGATTCAGAATTCACAAGCCCATGTGAGATATAGCATTTTATCAATGGCAGCTCAGAATAAATGATAGAGGAGAGGCACTTAATTTTATGAAGTATGTATGCACAGTCTGCATAGTATAAAGCCACCACAATCTACTCTTAAGGCCAAAGTACTTTGCTGGATTTTTATTATCATATGTGTCACCCTTGCTCAATTCCTGATGTCTTGTTGGGAGTTAAAAAGAGCATTGGTGATACTAAACATGACTCTATGGATTGGATTTTTTTTCTTTTGAAAATGTGCTTGAATCAATTGGACTCATTCTCATCTGAAGTTTTTCTATATTGTTTAGTGCTGATACCATAATAGTATCACAACTCAATACAGTATATCATGAAATTGTTCTACCATGCTCCAGTAATTTCAACAATTTTCTTTGAGATTCTTGCCATTCTTCAATGATGTCAAACAGATACAAATGTTTTATACTCCAGGGAGATAAGGATTGCATGAAAGGTGCTAATCTTCTTTCATTACCAAAGCAATGGCATTTTGAAGATATAATGCCACATAATCTGCCCACATGTTTTTTTAATTTCTTTCCTGTTCTTCTATAATGTCACCTTTCTCTTTTATGTTGACTATATTGTTTCTACACATTCTCACAAGTGCAGAGGCTAAGGCTTTAATAGAGTAGTGAAAAAAGTTGCCACATCCAAGTAAGACATGTCCACCCTCTGACATGAGTAAAGTCCAACAGAGGTAAGTATTCTACCATAGCATCCATCACATATAAGGAGCTATTATAAGTCTCTATTACTAGGAAGCCACCATTTTAACATCCTTTGAAAAAGATAGGAGTAGTCACATGATCATATGCTTAGAGATGATAGAGGAGAGGCACTGCAGAATAAAGAACAATTTTCACCTTTTTCTATCATTGGGTAATACAAATCAAAGTCAGTACAATAGTCAGAAAACAAAACAAAAGAGTGGATGTTTTATAAAGAGATAGTTCATGGACTCATATAAGTAACTCATAGTTACACAGGGCATAGCAACCTCCCTTAATTCTGACCTGGAGGGCAGTTTGTACTATCTTTCTGTATTTATTAATTGCTTTTAATTTGTGTGAGCAATATATACCAAGGGATGTATTCATGTTAGGTACTGTGTATTCTAATTAATTCAGTCTTCCACTTGATGAATTCTCCCCTGCATTCTTTTCTCATTTCTTTTATTTAGCAAATAGCCCACCACACTTAGTGACTCATACAAATCTGTTAAAGTCATGCTAAATGTAATTTTTGACAGTGTATTCATTTGGAAAATAAACCTTCTGTGTAACTTCATTGTTAGGAATGGAGTTATATGACAAGATAGATGTAGAATCCAACTTAGTAGTTAACTTTTGTTTTGCTTTCATAACTATGGACGGAAGTTTCTGTCCTGCCTGGTCCTGCAGCCATTTAATCCCAAAGAAATACACAGAGGCTTATTAGTAACTAGCTCTACAACTTAAATTAACCCATAAATCTTGTCTATGTTAGCCACATGGCTGGGTAACTTTCATCAGTGAGGCATTTTCATCTTGGCTTCTCTGTTTATGGCAGGAGACTGCAAACCAAGCCCTTCCTTTTTCTCAGAATACTTGAAGTATGATTTCCCAGTTTATACATCCTTCCTGGCTACTTAAAACAACACAATTGACAAATCTTTACAGAGTACAAGAACATTATTTCACAGAACATGCCAAAGATGACTAGAAAGCATTAGGTAGTTCATGACTCTTGAAATTCGTATAAACTAGATAAGACAATGGATGTGAAACATTCCATGGACGTAGGATGTCAAATGGACTGAATTTAAAGGAGAAAGTTTTGAAAATTAGGTCTGAGGGAAAGTGCCATCATCGGCTGGTACCATGATATTCTAAGGATTCTACATGACTACTGTAAGGGCCTTGACATTTTTTTTTCTTTTTTGGTGAAATGAATAGGTGTCTATAATACATGGATCATACTATATTAAGAACTTACTATTTTAGTTTTGATTTATGAAATTGATATCAGATTATTGTCAGAACCAATTTTATAAGTCCTACTTGCTATTAGAAAAGAAATAAATATTGACAATGGAGCTGAAAAGTAATGTGGGATTCCCCTCTTTTTGCTCTGAATATGTTTTATTAACATTGGTTAATAAAGAAGCTATTTTGGCCTATGGCAAGACAGAATATAGATAGGTGGGAAGACTAAACTGATTGCAGGGAGAAAGAATGTGGAGTCAAGCAGATGTCATGTAGCTGCCAAATGAAAAAGATGCTGCAACTTTACTGGTAGGCCACAGCCTTGTGGTGATACATAGGTTAATAAAAATAGGTTAATTTAAGATGTAAGAGCTAACTGGAAGTAATCCTGAGCCATTGGACAAATAGTGTTGTATTTAATATAGTTTTTATGTGATTATTCATGTCTGGGCAGCTGGGAAATGAACAAAGTCTTTGTTTACAGAAAAGGCTTTGTGTAATGGTTACATAGAGTAGTGGCTAAGACAATAGCATAAACCCACAAACTCCAGTTCAGTTTTCTTCTATAAGTTCAAATCATACACATAAATATTTTTGATAGTGATGTCTAGAAGCACAAAACTGGAGGTAATATGATTATGGTATGACCAAGTATACTAAATCCTCAAAGATTAAAATGGTAGAGAGACAGAGACAGAGAGACAAAGGCAAAGAGATACACACAGGGAAAGAGAGAGAGCGGGAGACAGAAACACAGAGAGAATAAAAGCACTTAGGTAACCCAGATAATTTTCTATAGAGGTTGATTTAGGGTTAGTTTTCTGCTCATTCTGCATTCTGATCTCTGCCTATACCATCCCTGCCAATGAGCTCACTGTGCTAAATGTTTTTTGTTATGACAATTGATTCTAGAGTAGTCAATTTAATGTCACTCAGTCATTCATAAACAGACAACTCTAAATGAGTTAAGATTAATAAATAATCATCAGGAGAAATGGATGTGTATGCATGAAATAAAAAAAATTCTGGAAAGGTTGCTCTTTTATATATGATAGAGTGGGTCCTAATTTAACCTTATGATGTTTTGCATAGTACATGGAAGTCAACTGAAAACCCCGAAGTGTAGAAAAAGCTTTTAGTTATAATTTATCATAAGGAGAAGTTTATAGCAGCTGAAGCAATCATAAGGGTGTGGTTTTTAACTTTTACACAGACGAAATCCTTTGTGCTAAATGCTTTATATTCATATTATTTTATTTTTCATTCAAAAATTTACACTTCCTCCCCTTCTCGCAGTCCCCTCCCACTCCCCCACTACCTCTCCTCCCTTCCCTTGCTTCCTTAAGAGGGGGCAGAGTACCCTGCCCTGTGGGAAGCCCAAGGCCCTCCCCCCTCCATCCTGGCCTAGGAAGGTATGCATCCATATAGACTAGCTTCTCAAAAAGCCAATACATGCAGAAGAGATAGGTCCCAGTGCCATTATCATTGGCTTCTCAGTCAGCCTCCATTGGCAGCCACATTCAGAGATTCCTGTATGATCATATGCTCATTCAGTCCTGGTCCAGCTGGACTTGGTGAACTCCGATTAGATTAGGCACACTATCTCAGTTGGTAGACCAGCCCCTCGCGGTCCTGACTTCCTTGCTCATGTTCTCCCACCTTCTGCTCTTCTACTGGACCTTGGGAGCTTAATCCATTGCTCTGATGTGAATGTGGGTTTCTGTCTCTATCTCCATCCATCGGACGAAATTTTTATGGTGATGATCAAGATATTTATCAGTGTGACTATGGGATAAGGCTAATTCAGGCACCCTCTCTGCTGCCCAAGTACCTAGCTGGGGACATCCCTGTGGACACCTGGGATCCCCTCTAGAGCCAAGTATCTTGCCATTCCTAAAATGACTCCCTTAATGTAGATATCTTATTCCCTTCTCCAATATCAACCCTTCCTCCATCTCCACCCTCCCACTTCCTCAAGCTCTCCGAAGTCCTTCCTCTCCCCATTTCCCTTTCGCCCACCCCCACCCCACCCCTACCTTCACCCCTATCCCGTGCTTCCAACTTTTGCCCAGCGATCTTGTTTGCTTCCAATTTCCAGGAGGATCTATATATTTTTTTCCTTGGGTTCACCTTGCTATTTGGCTTCTCTAGGCTTGTGAGCTATAAGCTTAATGTCCTTTGTTTATGGCTAGGGTCAACTAATGAGTGAGTACATACCATAATCATCTTTTTGGGTTTGGGTTATCTCACTGAGTATAGTGTTTTACATCCATTTGCATGCAAAATTCAAGATGTCATTGTTTTTTACCGCTGAGTAGTATATATTCCATACTTTCTGTATCCATTCTTCCATTGAGGGGCACCTAGGTTGTTTCCAGGTTCTGGCTAT
>PVIU01014768.1:0-50641 GCA_004026605.1 Ondatra zibethicus
CACCATTTCCCCTTTTCTGTTTAAATAAAAAGGAGGGTTTTAACTTTAACACAGTAAAATTACATATAACAAAGCAGTTATCAAGCAAGAATTACAGTTACAATATTTATATCTACTTTATCTTTTATCATAACTAAGGAAAACTATAATTATAACTATCTAATCTTCAACTCCATCAAAGACTCCAGAAGGATATATGGAAAAGAATTACAGATACACAATAGGACAGATTCAGACATAAAAAAAGTCTAAATGAGACACAATGTGTTTTAAAAATGTACTTAGGCTTGGGAGAGGAAAAAAGTACAAAGACAGTAAATGTAATATAAAAGAATACAGACAGTCATAGATTAAAGGAGTAAAGATAATAAAATGAATATTAAACTTACAGAAAAAGTAATAGATTTATTTAAAAAGTAATTATAATTATTACTTATAAAAGTAAGCCATATAAAGACGGATAATACACAGAGAGTCTGGATTATGTATATTATTGTGTTTTCTTTGACTTTTTTTGACTGTGAAGGAGCTTAGTACAGAAAGACATTTCATTGTATGGGTTGCTAAGCTAAACCAACATATATATTTTAAAGGTACTTTGATTTCAGAATTTGGGTCTAAGCATATTATGCTTTGGAAAAGGAGAACTTTTGTTTCCACAGAGGATGAAACTTGTGGAATCCTTTCAGACTAATGTGGGTTAATGGACCAAGATCCCCTAAAGATTGCATGAACATTCTCAAAAATTACTATGCTCAACAAAAAGTAGGAAGCAGTTTGGAGAAAACTACACCTAAATTCCATAAAGGATTGTTTATAAATGATTATTTACATTTAAAGGCAGAAATGCCATAGAGATGGATACTTTGCTTTGGTATAGATCTTGGTTTATTGATACAAATTTAAGGTCAATTTTGTTATATGTATATTTCTGCTCTTGATTAAGCTATTGTGTTCATGCAGCTTATTTAAAAATATAATATATAATAAAGAAATACAGGTTAATAGTCACCTATAATAGTCAAGCTTGTACTAATGTTAGTTAGGTTTTCTAAATGTATAGAGATGTATTTCAGATGAAGAGGCATTATTCAAACCTTTCAAACCTACAGAATAAGGCACTTAAAATTTTTTAAAAACTTAGGATTTTTCATGACAATGAGACATATCTGCTATTGGCAGCACCAATTACTTCAAGAGGAAAATGGACATTGAAGAGACTCTTCATGGAGTTTGTTAGCCATTTGGGCAAGAAACTTTTCTTGCCTGGACTGCTTGATGTTATGATGTATAACTGGACATTCAGGACTCACAGAAAAATGACTGCTGAAGTTGCCTAAAGAAGGTGAGACCATCCTTTTGGGTTCCTGCTTCATGAAAGAGTCTGCCAGACATTCTGGAGGACACAGAAGAAAGCAACTGATGGACTTTGCCATTACAAGGCAGAAGATATATTCAAATTTCCTGCTTCATGGAAAAGTCTGTAAGATACTATGGCCCTGTGGGTTGATGATTGGATGCTCTAATGATACAGAAGAACTTTGGTTGGCTGTCCAGGTGGTGAGATGTCTCTGTCAATTCTAGAGTTTTGGAAGTTGCTAGCAATGAACTTCCTGTTTAGTTAGTTAATATTGTATCCTTCTGGAGTCTTTGATGGAGTTAAAGAATTGATAGTTATAGTTTTCCTTAGTTATGATAAAAGATAAAGTAGATATAAATATTGTAACTGTAATTCTTGCTTGATAACTGTTTTGTTATATATAATTTTACTATGTTAAAGTTAAAACCTTCCTTTTCATTCAAACAGAAAAGGGGAAATGGTGTGGGAAGTCCTTCTGTATATGTGTTGCTTTTATTGTTTAATGAATAAGGAAACATCCTTGACCTATAATAGGGCAGAATGGAGCTAGGCAGGAAAAGTAAACTGAATGCTGGGAGAAAGAAGGCAGGGTCAAGAGATGCCATGTAGCCACCAGAGGCAAAAGACTTGAGCTACTAGGTGGAATCTTGCTGGTAGGCCATAAGCTTCATGGTGAAGTATAAAATAATGGAAATGGGTTAACGAAGATATAAGAGCTAGCTAGCAATATTCTTAAGTGATTGGCCAAGCAGTGATTTAAATAATATAGATTCTGTGTGATTGTTTTAGGTCTCAGCTGTGGGGAATGAACAAGTTGCCTCCGCCAATAGGGTTTCTCTATGTAGTCTGATCTGCCCAGGAACTCACTTGTAGACCAGTTTGTCCTGAAACTCACAAAGATTTGACTGCTTCTGTTTCCTTAGTGCTGAGAATAAAGGTTTTCTACACCACAACCCGATAAACCATATTTTTAATATAAACTAAATAAATAAAACTAAACCATGAAAGAGTGAAGTTCAAAACCTCAATATGGTCATATAACAAGTTTTAAACAAGTTGTGATGGGTTGAATGAAGATGGACCCATAGACTCATTTATTTGAATATTTAGTCACCTGGCAATGGAATTGTCTGAGAAGGGTTAGCAGGTTAGAAACTTGGAATTGACTTTGAGATTTCAAAGCCCAAACCATGCCCAGTCTCTCTGCCTGCTGACTGTAAATCAATAGGTAAAACTCCCAGCTACTGCCATAGCACAATATTTTTTCTCACGTACTAAGCAACAATAGCAAAACTTGATATTCTTGGGATATAGCTCAGTGGGTAAAGTGCTTGGCATACAAACAGGAGAACTTGAGTTTGGAACACCAGTACCTGTTTAACAAACCAGGCACAGTACTGTAACTCTAGCACTGTGGAGGAGGTAGAGACAGAAAGATCTCAGAAGCTCACAGGACAAGACAGGCAGCTTAGCCAGCTGTAAACCAAAATACCCTGTTTGAAAGTATGAGATTGAGAGCAATAGATTTAAATATATGACATCGAAATCTAACCTTCACAGATGGTTACATGGACATGTGAATTTGCACACACACACACACACACACACACACACACACACACACACACAGAAACACAGAGATTTACACAGAAAGAAAGACAGACAGAGTGGGAGAGACAGAGAGAGACAGAGAGACAGAGAGAGAGAGAGAGAGAAAATCACACAGCAATAGCATATTATTAATTTAGATTATTTTACATTGTATGTCCTGTGCTTTTCCTAAAACCATTTGATAAAATGGCTTCAATTATCATCCGCATTCAGAGAGTGAACTGCTTCCTTCTCCATACCAAGATGCTTCATAAACCTCAGTATTCAACCAAAGGTCTTCAACTTGCTGCAAGTTGAAGACATTATTTTTTCATTATGGTAACAGTATGACCAGACAAAGCCTTTTTATAATATAATTCTAGTATCTCATAAGATATTTTGTGTAGATTACACAGTAGTATACTGTAAAATTTTTCACTCCTGTACCTTGTGCTTTTTATTATATTCTTTTGTTTTGTTTTTCAATAAATTTTAAATTTGGAAAAATGAAGCATGGGCACCAACAATGGCTTAAAAGTTAAGATCACTAACTGTTCCTCCAAAGAACACATTCAAATCCCAGTATACAGACAGTTAACAACACCCACTCCAGTGCACATGGTATACTGCCATACATGCAGGCAACAGACCCATAAACATAAAATAAGCTAAATAAATATTTTTAAAAGAAAGTATAATTATGCATAACTTTATATTTAAATTATTTCATCAATTGAAACAAAAGAAAGGTTATACATTCCATAATAACCAATAGAAATTTTTCTATTTATAAATACAATATAAGAAGTATTTTTCACAGTAACCCACACTAAACATTGACAAGTTCAGTGTACAATTTTCATACTTATTCAAGCACATATAATAAATAAACCCTGAACTTGACATTCTTTAGACTTTACAAAACTCTAGAAGATAATGATGCATTTTCAAAGCCACTTAATAAGCATCTAGCCATGTTTCTTTTATAAAATAAGCTTTTTCCAATTAAACTGGAGAACTGAAGATGGCTTATATTTTTATTTGATGCGATAACCCTATATGTCAGAGTTATGGCACAGCATTCCAGCTCACACAAAGAAATAAAGATTAGCTTGACAGCAATTTTCTTGATACATAATTTTATGATTATAGTAAATATTCCATTACTAAAATCTAGTGTTGTCTGTTTATTCGGAGTCCACTAGCTAATATCTGGACACTGAAAACTCTGCTCCAGATACTCAGTTGAGGTGAATTCTGATGCTCTATGTAGAAAATTACTTAAAACCTTAAAGGAAACATAAATTTATAAAAATAAAAACTATTTTGGCTTTCAGGGAAAATTTCAATCTATGGTTAAATGTTATCTTCTTGATTGATGGCATTAAAGCCTGTTGATTTTTTTCATTTCCTAGGCCAATACTATCATTTTTATAACAAAAACTTATGACTGTAAAATGGGGGGGGGTAGTCTCCACGTTAGAATTTTCTTTGTCTAGGTTACAAAAATTGTTATTTGGAAAAAAAGAGGTCAATAAGTTTTGAACATGAGCATCCACTCTGTTTCTGAACAACAGTGGTGATAGTGATAATATAAATGATACTCTAATAACGGATCATAAACGTGGTGAAGCTGCCTCATATTGGAATTAAAAATCTAATTAATGATTTTAGAGACATTTTAAATTAAGTAAAATAATATTTAGAAGTTGATTCATACATTTCAAATGAAATTGATTCCATTAAGATGACTAGAGTGATTGCTCAAATCTCACCACTTCCAAATTTTGTCACTGCATTTCACCATAAACACTACGATCAAAATTATTATAATATTTGTAGAGCTTAAATTCTCTGCACTCATTCTCTATTAGAGTTGGATGACTATTATGTAACTTTCTAACAATGGTGGCATAAAATCAATCCTACTGGGAATATTTACTTCATATATTTTGACAGGTGATGTAACCCATCACTTGATGGCAGTGTTTTGTTTTTGTCTTCTATGTCACTAGCTGTTAAGCAAATAGGACCTCTGTTGATTCATGGGAATATCCTGAACCATTTGCAAAAGACTGAAAAAAGAATAGCTTCAGAAGCCATATGGATGCTTCATTGCTTAGGTTGTATACCCTTAATTAATAATAAATTTGTACTCTTTTATAGGAAATGTAGGAAGCATTTTATTTGAAATTATTTAAATCTGAAATATTAACCAAAAGTATGCAATAGTAGCAATTTGGGTGCCGCAATTAAAGTGTACAGATTTTCCTGAATGAAGTAGGGGTATGTGCTGATTTTATTTATTTATTTATTTTTATTTGGTCAACTTTATACACATTAGGGTCATCTGAGAAGATAACTTCAATTGAGAAAATGCCTTCATCAGAAAGCCTTTGAAGGTAAGTCTGAGAGATATTTTCTTGATTAATGATTGATAGGGGAAGAACTCAGTCCACTGTACAAGATCTTGGGGAGGTGGGTCAGCCTGGGTGTCAAAGAAAGGTGACTAGGCAAGCCATCAGGAGTAAAGAGGATGTATATACTTAGAGTAGGCTTTGAAGTTTCAAAAGCAAGCCGATGAGCTCTTTCTCTCTCCCTTGTCCTCACAGTTACTGTATCAGTGTTGTGCCTGCCTACCTGCTCCTATGCTCCCTACCATGATGAGCCCTGCTGTAAGTTACCTGAACCCTATAACACTGTTAGCCCACAAATTAAGTTCTTTCATTTTGGTTTTGTTTTGTTTTGTATTTTTGAGAGAGTTTCTCTGTAGCTCTGGCTGTCCTGGAACAAGAGAAATTTCAAGGCAAAATTCTTTATGCAATCGCATAATGCTTATCTACTCGAACATATTTGTCTTTAGTTTTCACTAATTGAAAAATATAACTCATTTTACATACCTGACTTATCAAAGTATGAATATTATACTAAAAATTAGAATGGTTCAAGTCCTCAAATTCTGTCATTCACGTGGAAATGCACTACACATATGTACTGTGTAATAATCATTTTTAATATGGTATCTGTGTAATTTTTCTATTTATCCTCTGTGTCCTAAGGCAGGCTAGCACAATTTAATTGAAAGGTGTTTCTGTTCACTTCTTGTGTGTGTGGGGGGGGGGTGTGTACTTGAGTTAATGGTTAATGTGCTCTTGTATATGCCCATGGAGACCAGACAAAGTAGTTGGATTCCTTGGAAATGGAATAAATATAATTGTGAGCTACATAATGTAGTTTTATGGAAGCAAAACCATATCTTCTAAAAAAGAAATAAGTTATCCCAGTCACCAAATCAGCTCTCCAGCCTGAGTTTAGTTTGAGATACTGATAGAACTACTATGAATACATTTTTTCTTCAGTTAATTATAATTTGGGAATAAGAAATACAAGGAGGTAAATATTGATATTCCAGGGGCTGGAGGGATGACATAGAAAGTTAAGAACACTGGTTGGTCCTCTAGAAGAAACAGGTTTAAAACCCAGTACCCATATATAAGCCTACTACCATAGGGAAATCCAGTTTTAGAAGATCTGATGTTTTCTGACCTTCACAGAACCTGCATATAAGTGATACACAACATAATACAGATAAACATCCATATGTTTAAAATAAAGATAAATAGATACTTAAAAAAGTAGTATCTCTAAACCACCAGTTTTGGGTGTAGAGGCAGAATTACTAACATGACAGAGCTCTGAACTCTTTATATAACCCACAACTTTTTTTTTCAAAAGAAATATTTAGTTCTTGTCTCATTTATTCTGCTATTTTTGCCCAAAATGTACTTGATGGCTGTTCTGCCAAAGGTCTTCTCAAACTTGCACACAATGTACCTAACACTGACCAAAATAATGAACAGGAAATGCTAAGTAATGTCTGATTAAAGCAGAATATTAAAATGTGATGCAGATGCACAGACCATAGTTCTGAGAATGGTTACTGGCAAAAAAATGTATATTATGACATTTTTCAATGCTATAAACTGTTCACAAAATACAGCACCATTTTATATATACACAAAGTGAAAAATGTAGAGTCCAATTGTGACACAGGCTTGTTTACAGTGAAGACGTAAGAGTGACAGTATAGCATGCTGTCTCACATGGTTTAAAGCTATAACAAAGTAAAAACTATTAATTGACTCATTGTTACCATGACCAAGGTTGGTTTTCACTTTGTAAAATATCACTGAAAGACAAAACTTAAAAAAATACTGAACATAAAAGAAAAAATATTTCATTCATAATTATTTCAACAAGGAATTTTTTGTTTTGTTTCTTTCTCTGCTGGGTTCTCCAGCATCTAGGGCTGAGGCAGAGCTGGTCTAGGTCTGCAGGTCTCTCCCTGAGGCTAAACTGGATGGTGAGTGGGATGGTGAGTGGTGAACAACCCAGACCGCCCCCTGGCCACCCGGTAGAAACACACGCTGTGCAAGGAGTCTGTCAAAGCAGGATCGTACTTTATTGCATCAGAGCAGGAACTTATATAGTGCTGAGGTAGTAGACAGGATTCTTGGCATAGGGTGAGGTGGAGGAAGGAATAAGAGCCAATAATGTCCTGCCACGTCAGTGGTGGCTGGGAAGAGGCAGGCCTAGGTTGGACTGTGCTGAGTCACTCCTCTTCAAACTCAAGTTAGGCTCAGGAAGTTACACTGGGCCTCATGAGGCCCAACATTTCTATTTTTCTCCTCCCACTCCTCTTTCCTCTTTATCTTTGGAATGGCATTCATCTTAGTTTCTCATTCTACTCATTAGGAAAAACAATAAGAGAAATGCAATATACCATAGAAAAGGTGTATTCGGGCCACAGTTCATAGAAAGAAGTTAAGTTATCAGGGTTTTGAAGCAGCTGGTCACATTATATCTACAGCAGGGAAGAAACTAACAATGAATGAATGTTGCTTCTTGGTAGCTGAGTCAATTACTTCTTTTTACTTCCAAGTAAGGAAGTGATTCCACCATAGTGGTCAGATGTCCCAAGTCAAGTAACACTATGAGGAATTTCTTCCATAGTCATTCCTATTCATCAGTCTCTTAGGTGATGCCAGATTCCATCCTGTTAACAACTAGTAACATCACAACTTCACAACTTGCCCCCATAGACTCATTATCTCATTTTAGTATAAAATGCCTAAAATTCAAGTTTAAAAGCCCTGTAGTCTTTAACAATTCCAGCATTTTAGAAGTATAAAGTCTTTTGTTTTTAAGCATTAGGTCCTAAAAAAAATTATTTAACACAGGTTAAATAATTTCAAACATATAATTATATATAATAAACCTTTGAATTCCAAAATGCAATAATCAAGTCACAGAGAGTAAAAACCAGACTAAAGTGAGACCAAAATGTATCAAGGTAATCACTGAGTATTCCTTATATACTTACCTGGCCTCCAAATGATTTGCTAGCTTCACTCAGCCGCCTCTGGGAATCAGATAGACTCCATGTCCGCAGCTTACCTAGACAAATGACTCACGTCCTGGCGTTTTCACATCCTCAGGAATCTATGTAGAAGAGAAGATAGGTTACCCTAACCATGGTTGAGAAATGACTCCATGGAAAAAGAACCTGAAAAAAATGACTGGCACATATGTAAACTCTCACAGAGACTATGATGTCATGACAAGACCTGCACTGTCCAACCCTGAGAAAATATGGAACTGAGTATTGGTAGAAAACACAAACTACCAACCTAAACTAGAAGCTATTTGCAATTTATACCTTCTGGGAAACAGAAAATCTATTCTTTTTTTGGTGTGTCACTAGGTATATAAAACACATTCCAATTTTTGGCCCTGTGCATAGGAGCAATTGGCCAAAGCAAAATGGATTCCTTGGTTGCTTTCTGTTTTGATTATTATTATTATTATTATTATTATGTCTTTTATTCATTTTGACTTTCATGTTCTGGTTTTTAGTTCAAAAACAACAATTAGTAAGGTAGGAAGGGAGATAGGATGACCCAGAAGGGAGTTGGTGAAGGGGGGAGGAATACAAGAAATCAAGGGCATGAAAGATGATAAGCTTAAAAAAGAAAAAAAATGAATATCTAGAGTATTTGGAAATGTTTGCAACATTTAGTTCTAGTGGGAAATGTTAATAAAATTTCTTAAGTTTTTCAAGCATACTTGTTTTCTTAGCCACTAAATACTGAGCAGCTAGCTAATACATGTCAATTTCAGTGATTAACCTTGAAGGTAAACAAACTTACTACTTAATCTTAAGTAACCCCAAACACAATGGAGGAGATAACCACAAGATCACAAACATGCAGATTGAGTGGGTGAAAGGACAGGTATTCCAAACAAGAGCTGATTATATATGGCTTCCTTATACAAACAGATTTGTACAGAATTTCAGTAAGTGAATAAGATATTTTAGACTTAGTAAGTGGAAATTGTGCCACAAAAATTTGAGAAAAAGTGTTAATAAAGCAAGTACACTATGCCTAGCATTTGGGATTTGGTAAACATTAAAGGCAACGTGTCCTGTGATTGGATGTGTCTGAGAAAATGATCAAATATAATCCTGCAGTCATCTTTGGATATCATGTAAAATGTTTGCTCTGTGATGGATGAACCATGGACATTTATCACTGTAGCAGTGTTAATCTGCCCTTTAGAAAAATATTCAGTAGCTTAATGCATTTAGTCCATGCTGAACGTGAATGGGATGTCAGAAAAAAAAAAAAAAGAAGGACGCACGCAACGGGAACAAAAAGGAGTTATCCTGCATTCCTTTTTTGATAGGCCCAGATTTCACTTCCTGTTTACTCTTTCCAAACGGTCCCTATGTCCGTTAATGAACACAATATGTACAATGTACACTTTTTGTTCCTTCATCCTGGAATGCTCTGGATTGTGAACATCATTCAAGTTTAGCCTTATCAGAAAGCCTATAAGCTAATCATATCCTATTAAGCACACCACATTCCCTTAGTCTTTATCATGCTATTTATTCCACTTTTCTACAAACTTCATATCACCACCAGCCATATCCTATATTAATCTGGTTTCTACATTCTCCAACCAGAACACAATTACCCTGGAAATGATCCTTTTGCTTGCTTGATTAATTGTGTATCTTCAAGACCTAGATTGGCATTTGATACATAAGCTGATATTATTTTATTTGGAGAATTAGAAATTAAAAGAGTCAAATCCGAATAAAGTTCAAAGTTCTTCAGCTTGCTTCTAAATTGAGGTAATTTTGTTTTTTTCTATTGTAAAATCTTAGAAATTTGTCTTACCCAATACATCAAAAAATGTTTCTTTCTTTTACATTTATTTATTCATAATTAAAGTCATTGAGTAATGTTATTGCCAAAAGGATTCTTTTATATAATGTGTCTTAAGTTTGAGGGGAAAAAAGATACTCTGATAAACTTCAAAATGCTTTTGTTTCATTACTCAGCTGCTGTATGTGTGCAAAAGCCTTCCAAATTAAACCGTACATCTCCAATACAAAAAAAGCTTGACTTAATAGACAAACTGGTATAAGAGCTCAGAAAATTGCCTCACTTAAAAGAAAAATTATGACACAAGTTCACAAGTTACCTGTGAAAGTATATTATCACTTTTCCTTATTGTCTGTTTACAACTCTTTCTATGTGCTTTGCCATTATTATTAGATTTAGACTGAAGAGCAACACAGCCCAAATACCTATGAGTGGCTGTGGTGCATCTTGCCTGCATTGGTATATACTAATACTCTAGATTTCTGTAACACCACATTCATTGCCATCACATATGGATCTTAAAGTACACTCACGTAGAATTTACAACAAAGAAATCATACAAGGAAACAAAATAAGTTGATATGTGTATGTGTATACATAGGTTTCTTTATTCCTTGCTTTTGGGGTTTGAAAAGGATAGGCGATTTCAGGTGGGGGGAAAGGAGGGTTGACTAAGATAGTTTTTTATGTTATTTGTATTTATGTCTAACAAACATGAAAAGTTAGCCCTTGGGGGCCTGACAGGAGGAAACTAGCATTTGCATGGTTAGTACTGCTTATATTAATGTTAACAGTTCACTATATATAGTCACAGAAGTACAGTTTGATGTTAACAACCCCCTCAAAAATCAGAAAAATTTAAGCACTAAAATAAGTAAAAAGCAAATTATATTTAGTTTAGTACAATATACATAAATCAAAAGGAGTTTGAAGTGTTTGCAGATATAACCTGTCAAGTACTGACTTTTTTACAAAAATTACCCCAATCAAAAAAAAAAAAAAAAAAACAAAAACTATTTGAGGGCAAGTCATTTAAGAAGACACCTCTGTCATACACTGCAGCCATAATAGTTCAACACTGAAAGCAAATTTCTAGTTGTTGCAGAGGTTCTGTTACATAATAACTCTCGGAAAACGTTCTCTATAAATACTGCTATTAAAGATCATATTATTGAACTCTTTCGAATCCAACAAATATCAAATGTCACAACATAATTGATTTTTCTTAGAGGTCAACGTTTGAAGCATCATGTAGTACATAAGAGGATATCATGTATGGACAAGTTTATAAATGTCTCCAATTTATACACAAAAAACAAAAGGGTGACTGTGCTGTACTAAGGTCCCCACAGCTGATTTCTTGACTAATGGTTAAAAATAGTCTGAGATTATAAGACCCTCTGTTATTATCTACTATTATTCTGCTCTATCTTTTTAGAGTAAAAATTTGGGAGAAAAAAATAAAACAGTAAATTTATGTACGGATCAAAAAATAGGCAAACTAGAGGAAAGATGTAGAGAAAACAATTGAGAATGAAATCACTGAGGTTCTGTTTAGTGATTGAGTACTGGTTCTACTGCCGTTAAAGTCAAATCTTGATGAAATCTCTTGTTCCTTGAGGCAGTTGAACTATTTAATTGTGGGAAAATGGGTCAGTCTACTAGCATTTGATGCTTACTACCCAGATATCTGGCTTAAACAAGAAAATGCACCTAAGGACTCAGTAGAAGAAAAGGAATCACAATAATAAGAGAAGAAAAATACCAATAAAAATACCAATTGGTTTCTTAAAAGCAATCTGCAATGAAACAACTGATAACCCTCTCCAATGTGGGTTTTATAAATAATCTTTAATTAAGGAATTGCTTTATAAATTTGTTTGGTTTTTAATTTAAATTGTGAACTATAGCTAAATGATGAACAAACAAAAAGAGATACAAAAAGAAGAGAGAAATTGCTAGCTTTATATTATTCAGGAAATACTTAATTTTCCTTGAAAAGTATTACTAAGTGAAAATGACCCCATTAATTTAAAATATAACCAGCCATTTTCAAATCTAAATAATATATGTGACTAGTAAGGTCATTATTTTCAAAACTAATAAGGAAAAACTGATTCAATTATCTTGGTACTTGCAAAGTATTAGAATAAAAATAAATATTCTTGTTCTATGAAAATTGGTAAAGTATTAACTGAAGAAGCATGGATTCCTGAGTTTGGAATCCCACCAGCCACATAAAAATTAAAGGATGAAACTGGATCCAGTAACTCCGGTGCTGGAGAGGAGAAAGACACATAGATCCCAGATATTTGCTGGTCTGTCTGGGCAACATAGGAAGCTCCAGGTTCAGTGGAAGACCCTGTCTCAAAAATAAAATGAAGAGCAATAGGGAAAGGCACCAGAGCGAGCATTTCTTGGGTCATGTCAGTATCGACAGGAAATATTAGCATCATTTGTTGTTTCTAACTAGGCATTTACAAACTAAAGCTCTGTACAAACAACTACTGCTTCATTTAATGAATCAGGCTCATGAGAACTAAGACTAGCAGGTAAGGGAACAATGTATAGGTTTTCCTGTACATAAGAAAATGGTTTATATTAGAGAGAATTTATTCATAGAAACCACTGTTTTATCATTCTTACTGAGAAACTCAATAAATAGTAAAAACAGCAGACTTTGAATCATTCATGAAATCAAGACAAATAAAATATAATTTGCATTCTCCCTGTACCTGAAGATATAACTTATTTTAAAGAAATTTGTGTTATAAGTAGGGTGATGGTGGTGCATGCCTTTAATCCCAGCACTCGGGAAGCAGAGGCAGGCAGATCTCTGTGAGTTTGAGTTTAACCTGGTCTACAAGATCTAGTTCCAGGGCAGGCTCCAAAGTTACAGAAAAACTCTTGACTTGAAAAACCAAAAAAGAAAGAAAGAAAAAAAGAAAGGAAAGAAGGAAGGGAGGGAGGGAGGGAGGAAGGAAGGAAGGAAGGAAGGAAGGAAGGAAGGAAGGAAGGAAGGAGGGAAGGAAGGAAGGAAGAAACTTGTGTTTTTATACAAAACACTAATTAACATTTTGTTGTGTTAAAGTGGATTTTGTTCATATAGAATTGCTTGCTTTCTGGGTTTCTCTAGTTATAGTTGTTTTGAACTTAAGGACACCTTTAACTATTTGCTATATCCCCAAAAAACTATGTCTTTGATTGTATTAAAATACAAGTATCTAAAACAACCAAACCATAACCTTGTATCAAAGCACACTGTTATAAATTACATAAAGAGCAAGTTAAAAGAAGAGGAACATTCTTCATGGTACCTGTAAGAAAGTGGTTTAGAATCCAGTATGCTATAAACATGACAAACACATTCTACACATAGGAACATCTTCACTTTTTCTATTACCATAATCAAATGGTAATTGATTCAGGACTATTGCTAAAATGGTATCATGATCAAAATATTAATAATATTCTCTAACTTAAAAGCTTAAAATTCATAATGACTTTACAATAAGCTTTTCTTCAGTGTTGTGACATTTTAATTTAGATATATTTCAAAATAAAGGATGGGTCAGAACTCCAATTACTTCAATGACTAGCTTCTCAATGAATTAGAAATAATGAGAATGGAGTTTCAGCTTCCCATGTAAGTTTACCATATGTGTTTAAGAAAACAAATTCTGCTTATGAGGTTTCTCTATGATAGATGGTTAAATAAGGAAAAGATCAAATTCAAACACACTCGCTAATTTGAATATGAAAGAATACTTGACCTACTACTATCTAGTTATGTCTCTTTAAACTATCATTTAATTCTTTAAGAAAATTATGTGATATGTTACAAAGTAATAATGCTGGCTTCAATGGGTAAATGCTGAATTATAAATTACAAAAATACAATGCTAAGGAAATGTCTCAGTACTAAAACTCTCAAATATGAACTGAAAATTCAAAGATTGACAGAGAGTTTTGCATTGTATTTAAAAGCTTTCCCATCAGATAATTCAGAAACTCCAATGTGGGCATGTGATATGTTCGCTGTTCCTATCAGGCTCATCCCAAAACAACTGCATGCCCAACTCCTTTGAATGGTACAAATATTGAAGAAAATTGACCTTCCTAATACTTACCATGAACCCTCAAATTTACTTAGATATTTCAATATTTAATATTTAATATGTCCAAAAGCCTTTCCTCTTAACATTGTCTATGTTCATTTCTTCTTTTCGTAGCATTTATTCCCATTTCAAAAATAGTATTTTATCTATTTATTATATTCATTTCCATCTGTAATTTCTAGTTTATTTACCTCAAATAATCAGAGTCATTTTTGCTGTTTTGTTCATTGATACATGTTAATCAGCATGATGCCTGCTGTAAATTGTGGACTCAAAATAGTTAACTTGTGCTGAATATAATTAGAAAACACATGCTTCTGAGATAAAGAATGTAAAGATGTTATTTTCTAGGAATATTGCCTTTTTATATTACTTGGCCTTTTTCCCTTACAACTTTTAGTATTGTTTCTTTTTCTGCTTGTTTAGTGTTTTTATTATTATGAGTCAAGAGAATTTTCTTTTCTGGTCCAATCTATTTGGTGTTCTGTAAACTTTCTGTGCCTTTATAGGCATAACCTTCTTTAGGTTAGGAAATTTTTCTTCCATTATTTTGTTAAGAATATTTTCTGGGTCTTTGAGCTGGAAATGTTCTTCTTCTATTCCTATTATTCTTAGGTTTGGTCTTTTCATAGAATCCCAGATTTCCTGCGCGTTTTATATCAGGAATTTTTTTAGATTTTACATTTTCTTTGAGTGATATATCTATTTCTTCATTCATATCTTAAACACCCAAGATTCTCTTTTCCATATCATGTATTTTGCAGGTTATACCTATATGTCTGTGGTTCCTGTTCATTTACCTAGAATTTTCATCACCAAGATTCCATCAGTTTGTGCTTTCTTTATTATTCCTATTTCCATTTCTAGGTCTTAAACAGTTTTATTTATTTCCTTCAACTAATTTTTTTTCTTGGCTTTCTTTAGGCATTTATTATTTCCCTCCAATTTTTTGTTTGTCCTTTTATCAAGTTCTTTAAGGGTTTTATTCATGTCTACTTTAAGGATCCATATCAACCATTTAAAATTAATTTTAAGGTCCTTTCTTCATTCTTCAGCTATATTGGACTATTCAGGACTTGCTCTAGTAGGACAGCTTGGCTCTGGTAGTATCCTATTGTTCTGTCTGTCTTTGATTGTGTTCTTACACTGGCATATAGGTTTGCGGTAATTACAGGTCTAGGTGACTAAAACTTAATTTGTCTTTGTTGAATGTTGTTTTGTTCCTTGGTTTCTATTTCCTCTCTGATTTGTCTAGCGTGGTCTGTGGTTGAGTAAAGAGTCTCTACCTGAGTTCTGGAATGTAGCTCTGGCACCAGCTAGCATGGCCTCTAGCTTACCTGGGTGAAGAGTTGAGAACCAGGATATGGTGTCATGGATGGTGAGGGCAGGGCTCGTTGGGGGTGAGTAGCGCAATCATTGAGACAGTGGCTGTCTGCTAGCAAGAAGCCTACCTGGGATTCTTGTTCCTGGTCTGACCTCTGGTGGGACAGGTGGCTTCCATCAAAGTTGTGGATTGGGAATTGGATGGTAAAAGGAGAAGGGGCAGCTAGGGGTAGGTTGGGAGACCCTGAGGGAGTATTAGCAGTCTGCAGGCAGATAGCTTACCTGGCATTATACTATATTAACTAAAGGATGAGAAATTGACTTGATGTAGGCAGAAAACACTAGAATGGCAAAGCTCCTACACATAAAAATACAATAAACCAAACTGGAATTGCCTCTTATCCGCTTGTCTCCCAGGATAATTAACAACAGTAAACTAGGCAGTATGTTTTCCTCAACGAATTGATTTTAGAACATATTCTTTACATCTTTCTTTCTGGAGACTCAACTTAGCACATCTCCTGTTATCAATAAAGTTGTTCAGAGAATTTTTGTTCAATGAAGTATTTGAAATACTTTCATGCCAAGAACTGTATGTTTGAGAGCAAGGCATGAAGTTATAAAAGTCCTTAGATTATTAAACTCAGACATTCATATTCTTCTATTTTTATAAATAATCTATGAGAGCTAAAACCAGTATTCTCCTTGGATTGTGCAGAACTAATTTTATATCATTTTCCACAGTGCTGTACCTCAGTTATGACTTCTCTTTATTTTGAAAGAAAGCCCAGTGGAATCCACCTCATACTTACCCATGTGAGAAGGCAAGCACCTAGAATCTAAGAAGATGTTTACATTTAGAACTCTCCAACAAATATTTTGCTTACGATGGCTATTCTTTTTACCCCTTACCCTTTCAAAAGAGTTTGTTATATTTTATGGCCTGGAGGAAATATTAGCTGCACATAAGTTTTAGACAGATTTCTTAGTGGAACATATATCATAGAAGTCCCAGAACTGGCTCATTCTGAATCTCTTTATTCTATGAAATCTGACAGAACTCAAGTTCAAATAAATGAGAATACAGGCACAGTTTGCTTTTTAGGGAATAACTTAGAAGCTGACCTCTGTCTAGAGCATCTATGATAACTATGAACAATGAAGTATAAAATAGCCCCTGGGCATTTCACATTCTAGGGTTCAGCTAAAGTTTATAAATAAATCCATCTTATATGCATTAAAGAACAATTTATTCAATGAATAAATGTCTATTAAATATAGGAACTTTCTCTGTACACACACTGGAGAAAAGGGGTACAAAACAGTCCTGGACTTGAAAGAGTCTATTAGCTTGTCCAATTAAAAAGAAAATAAGATTCGGGGGAACACAAAAGTGATTTTGTAATCTTAATAGTTGAAATAAATAATGGAATATTGAACTCAACAACACATATTGAAAATCTTTGGCATGTTTTAATCAGTAAATAATTGTAGCCAAAGAAAATAATAAGCAAAAACTATGCTAGAATATAAACATTAGCACCCTTCTCCTTTCCAATTCATGTGGAGAATCTAATTTATAATAGTGTGAAAACCTGGTGTCTTGTGAAACTGTTAACTCATGATGGCTCTGAGGTCATGGATGGCATTAAAACTATTACAGAAGAGATCCAAGGGATATCATTTTCCTCTCTGAAATGTGAATAGATACAGTTGATGTCATTTAATAGGTAAGCAAAGAATCTACTTTTTCTTTGGATTTTGGACAGAGTACTAGGATTTCATTGTCTTTCTACACTTAAAGAGTAAAAGATTGCAACCATGATATGATGTCACCCCAACAGGTAGGCCTTTCCATTCCTAATGGGCAAAACAGGAGTTCCATCCCCCAGGCTAATCCACATCTGTCAAGGTGACAACCTACAGAAACCATCATGTGATTACCTCTTGTCCTATAAACGGTAGCAATTGTTGTTTTCTTTTCATTCTAAGGACTGACTCTTTGTTGTGTTGGTTATGTCATGTGCTGTTTGGAGCTCGCTAACTTTATTAGGAAGTAATCCACAAATTTAGTGCAATCATTACCAAAGTTCCTAAATAACCCTAAAATTCATATGGAAACCCCAAATAAACCAAGTAGAGGAAGAATTTCTAAACAAAAGGGCAATATTGTGTAAGATTTAATATCTGATTTCAAATTATATTATGTAATTACAGTAATAAAAACAGCATGACACTGTACCATATATATAAACTAGTGAAATTGAATGGAGTACTCAAAAATAGA
Organism: Ondatra zibethicus; assembly: GCA_004026605.1. Classification (NCBI taxonomy): domain Eukaryota; kingdom Metazoa; phylum Chordata; class Mammalia; order Rodentia; family Cricetidae; genus Ondatra; species Ondatra zibethicus. Next base: position 17,914 of record PVIU01014768.1, read on the forward strand.
AACACACTACTGTGGTCACCTTAGTTTGTGTAAAGTTATCAAAATATACCTTGTAGGAAAAATGGTCTCTCCAAACAATAACACTAAAAAACTTGAAATTCCCATAACAAGAGATAAATATAAATCAATTTTTCACCCTGTATATGAATCATTTCTAATTTAAACAGCATTTTAAGATTAATAATTACAAAATTGATACTAATATAGAAAAGCAAATGAAAAGCATTGAAAGACACAAACACAGAAAATGCTTTTCTGAATAGGGCCCCGGTAGCAAAAGAAATGCTAGCATGATGGGCAAACAGGACTAGGTGAAGTTAGCATCCTTCTCCCACTGCAGGGGGAGCAAATGACACAAGGAGAGTCTTCAGAATGAATACGAAAAATGCATGCACACACACACACACACACACACACACACACACACACACACACACAGTAACCATTTGTCTGAGAAGCGGTAAGATCCAGAAAATATAAATAACTCAAATCTTTAATAATATAAAGCCAACTAATTCAACCAGCAAACAGGAAAATTGAAACACAGTTTTAAAAGAAGTCAAGTGCCCTTTAAATATCAGTGTTTTTTTTATCAGGGAAATGCTAACCAAACAGTAATGAGATTCATCCCAGACAGTTACAATTGCCTTCAAAAGAAATCAAGCAAACTAAAATGGGTACAAGGATGCATTTTAAAAAGAACTTTTAGACACCATTTGGGAAATATAAATTATTGCATAAACTATAGAAATCATCATGGGTATTCTTCAAAAAAACTTAAAAATAGAACTACTTTATAATCTAACCCATATCTATATAGTTACCTCAGGAATCTCAATGTATAGCAAAGGTCCTTGGACTTTGGTGTTCATTGCTTCTCTGTTCACAATAGCTAATCATAGAATTAGTACAGGTATCCACTAACAGTCTGATAGATTTTGACATTTGGCATCTATAAGCAATGTGGTGCTTGGCCATTACGTAAAATAAATCACACCATTACCAGAAAAAAAGAACTATTAAGCAAAATAAGTTTGGCTCAAAAGACAGCTATTGAATATTTTCTTGCATATGCACCATACAGACAATGAATATAGTATAATTAACATAATGTATATATAAACAAAATATAGTTTATGAATCAATAAACTTTGCAATTCATTTTATTAGCATACATTAATTTTTAAAAATAATACATATTATCCTTACATTGTACCACATACATAATGTAAACTTCTTCTTTGCCTTTATTATCTGCCCCAGTTTACCTTTTAGCACCCTTTCTCTTCCTGCTCCTTCATTTAAAAGAAAAACAAACTACTTATAACTATGATCCATACATAAGTAAAAACTGACAGTAATTTTTATTCTTGTGCTATGCAGCTATTTCTTCAAAGATTAAAACTTTCTAACTCCCAGAAAAGATCCTTAAGATAGAAAGCGAACAACTTAAAATAGCTTCAGGAAGTCCTTGAAACTGAAAAGAATCACTAGGCTCCTCCCTGCTGAGAATAACCAATAACAACTATTGAAAGCTACTTTTAAACAAGCCAAGCTGCAAAGAAAACTCTGAAACTGGGCTCAGGAGAGTTAGAAATCATCCAGGCTGCCTGGAATAGCCTCAGACTAAGAGAGCCACTTGGAAAGACACCTTTCAACCCATAAACTGCCAGCAATGTGCTTCGGGTCCCGAGCCTTTGTGGACTTTGCTTATGCAGCTGTCTTTGAGTCATTCTGCTCGTGTAAGTAACTCTTTATTGATATTCCTATAAGAAACCATAAAAAAAAAACATCAATTCACCAAGCTGGACTTTGGTGGGATCCATGCTTCATCTGTTGTGGGTTCCCAATGTGGGGCAAGTAAATGTGTGTGTTTTCCCTCGGCAGGAAAGTTTTCTCACACTTCCAATCCTTACTATTTCTTTTTTGTATGAATAATTAAATTTCTACCCACAAAGGCATTCTGGAAGACTATATTTTAAAATGTTTCTCTTATATTTTACTCTAGAACCTCCAAGTTTCAGTTCTTAGATTGAGATAATCAAAAACCTTAAACTATCTACAAACTACTGCTCTGTTGAGGAAGGAGATCGTCCGAAAGAAATTTAGAACTGTTTAAAGCAATGAGAGTGTTGGATTAGAAATTTATGTAAATTTCAAGACTAGCAAACCTATTATATTATTACAAGACATACACTTAATATAACCATGTGGAGAAAAGAGTGACATTAAAGCCAAAGTAAAACATAACTCTACAAAGTCATGGGAAGCAGCCATCAGTGGGTAGCTGGTGAATTCTCTGAGATCTCTGCTCAGTAATACAACACATGGACTTTTCTTTTGTGTCTGTATGTGTTTAAAGTACAACTATACATGTATATTGTCCTCCATGGCAAAAGTCTACTATTCTCCATGTCTTACTGTCAGTTATGCTCAAAGTACTGACCATGGTCTTCATGAACTGTATAGTATCAACTCAGCTTCACCTCCTGGACTTCAATTCCTGTTTATTATCATGCACTCTTCTACAGTACCATTGTTCTTGCTCTACTGTTCAATGTTCACTTCTTTCCCTTGGTTCATAGTCTCCCTGATTTTAATGGTTATTTAACCTACTACATACCTAGGTTTTTTATATGGACACTGTTCTATCCATATGCTTGTTTGCTTTCATCATCTTATATAAACACAGAAGCCACTTGATTAGCAGAGAATTACTATTAAATCAACAAAAAAAATAAAGTCAATACTTGACCCTCAAACTATTCATGCCTTTTAAAACTTTTGCTAAGATTTATGAACATAAATCTAATGATCATTGTACATTTATTCTCAAGTGCTTGCAAATTCTGTGTGGTAGTGATTTTTATGGATGTGTTTTTACACAGGATTGCTCTATAACCAGTGCATTATGTTTTTATTGCAAATCAACTCAATCATTAGTATTCTGAACCAAGATTACTAAATGAAAATTTTTCCTTTCTTGCTGCGAGAAAAATATTTCTGTAGCATGATTGTGTTACTGCTCCACAAAATACATTATCTCTGTTTACCAGGGCAATGGTGTTTAGAGAGCAATTACTTCATCCATAGAAGGCAGATAGAACACACATTTAATGCCATACTCATAAACAAAAAGGGCTAGAAACTTTTGAACAAAAAATAGTCTGCTGTTTTTGCCTGCTAAAGGAAACCAGCTTTGACAGCTTGAAATATTTTAATTGGCTGACTACTACAGGAATTGAAGCAAGTGAAAGAAACTGTAAGAATAAGAGGAAATTGGAAATATAAGGGGAAAGCACAATCAAAGAAACATTCTCCCAAAAGTTGGAATGATGTATGTGTTCTGCCAAAGAACATGTTGAAATGATGAGCATGCATTGGAAAACGAAAAGCAGTACAAACTAAAAGTTATAAAGGTTGAAAGAAATGGAAGTAACGGGCAATCAGCAAATATGCATATCCAAAAGGATAAACAAGGTTTTGCTTGAAAGTGTTAATTTAAGTTAAAACATTACATTAGAATGCAATTCAGTTGAAAGTAAAGACTGACCTATTACGAGCAAATTAATCGGCCTCAATAATTTCCATTTGCTTAGAATGATATTTAAAAATAATGGTCATAGGGATAGTAATAGAGAATTTCCTTATATGCCTAAGTACAGAGAAAGATCTGTAATATAAACTAATCAGGTAAGTTGTGTTAAAGTCAAGTGGGAACAATAAAGCAGAGAAATGTTAAAAATTGCTGTTTATATTGACAAGTCACTGCACTGGCGAGGAGAAAATTAAGAAATTATATCTGCCATTTAGGCAAGTAAAAACCTGTGGGCATGTGACAGTAGTTCATATATAAGTAGTAAGGAAGGTGAAGATGAGTTATACACATAGACATATGCACATTGATACACATGCAACATGCATACACATGTGTACAGACATATAGGTGCAAACACACTCTGACACAAAGTAAATTCAGAATTATCCTTTGCTCTTATTTACCGTTTTGACTGAGTAATACACACATCTTATAGTGCACAGAGAAAAAGAGTGTCAGATTAGAACAGCCTAGAAATTCAGAGAGTATTTTTATCGCTCTAGATCAGGTTAATAAAATGATCAGCCATGAAAACAGATAAATTCAAGGAACATTACATAGACTGAGCAGGATGTATTTATAAATGTAGGACATTAACAACAATGAAAGAAAATGAGGCCACGAATTTGATTGAGACCCTGGTTAAATAAGTAGGAACATTTGGATGGATGAAATGGAAGGGGATAATACAATATTAGAATATCAAAAAAACTGAAGTTTGTCATTATTTGTCGTCAGAATCAATGGTCTAAGCACAAAAGTCCACAAGGTATTGCAGCTTCTTGGCTTAGTCAGATGTTCAATGGCACCTTTGTTAAGCTCTACAAAGCTTTAATCAATACGCTGGCGATTGTGGAGCCATACACCCCGCAGGCATACCCCCAGCCTGAAGTCAGTAAATGAACTCATATACAAGTGCGACGATGGCAAAATCAGTAATAAGAGACTTGCCTTGACAGGCAATTCCTTGATTGTTCAATCTCTCGGCAAATACAACATCATCTGCATGGAGGGTCTAATTCGTGAGATCTATGCAGTTGGATAATGCTTCAAAGAAGAGAATAACTTCCTGTGACTTTTCAAATTAACTTCTCCACGAGGTGGACTGAAGAAAAAGACAACTCATTTTGTGGAAGGTGGAGATGCTGGTGACAGGGAAGACAGGATAACCAGGTTTATTAGACAGATGAACTATGGTGTTGTCCATGGTATGTTTGTAATCTGGTCAGTTAATAAGAAGCTACAGCCTGCCAAAATAAGTAAATAAATAAACAAATGAACAAGAAACAAATAAATATAACAAGGTAAATATTAATATAAAATTTAAAATAGGCCTGCTAAGAAAATATTTTCATGAGAGTCATTACACTTTTTATCCTTACATACTGCTAGTAAGATAGTAAAGCCATTTACTTCTAAGAATGTTTTCAAGATCTTGTAAAATTTTGTTTTGCTTTGTTTATTTTGTTTCATTTTGCTGAGACAGAGCTCACTATAACCCTGGCTGGTCTGGAACTCCCTATGTATCCAGGCTAGCCTCAAACTGACAAAAATGACCTCCCCCAACATTAATTTTGTTGTCCCCATATTGTTTTCCCTGCACTGAAGAGTATAATCTAGAATGTATTGTTCTTTTTCCCATTATTTAAACTATCAAGTGAAAATAAACTCAAAACCTTTTATTCATTAATTCTCTATACATTTATTAAAATTTACTACTATAGGCAAAGATATATGTGTCAAACTGACCTTCCCAATTTTCCTTATGCTTATAAGATAATTTTTAATTATTATTGATATCAAAACTGTGGGTTTTCTGTAGAAGACTAAACCCTTAACAACATTTGCTTTCAGAATTCCATTTAGCAAATAATAGCCTTTCCTTGTACAGCTTAAAAACGTTTTCTCAGGTACTCCCTGTACCTCACACCTTGCACACACACAGTTCCTTTCCCCTGAGTGAGAATGCAAACAGATTCGTTGACAACCAACGGAGTAAAGCAAGGGTGAAGACATTTTGCAGATGTAACTATGATCCCGAATCACTCAACTTTGAATTTATCAAAGGAAGATTATAGTAGTTGAGCCTAACGACCAGGTTGAAGTCCTAACAAGGCTAACCTGTGCCTTTTCTGAGATCAAAGATTCACTCTTCTGTGGGTCTCAAAGAAGGAAGACATCATAAATTCTATAGCCACAAGGGAATAAATGAAAACAGCAACACAAGGTAGCTTGTAAGTTATTTTCCCCATGGCAAACCTTTGATACGATTCCAGCCTTGCTGATCCAATCACCACAGTTGCATGACCCTGTCTTTTCACCCCTAAGTAACTTTGAAATTATCAGTCTGCTTTTTGTATCTTACGAATGTTTCTCAGCCATTTCTGATTTGTGAAGATGATCACCTCTGAGCTTATTCTACATCTAATTCTAATACTAATTTCTGAAACTCCCCCAAAGAACTTTCAGGAGAGGAAGAGACAGTTCTCTAGGGACCCACAGTAATGGAACCATCTCTTCACATCTCTAGTGGAACTCAGGGTTAATGCTTTCTTTTGTGCTTAATTTTATAATGCATGTATTTAACTATCTAGATGTTTGATTTATATGTCAAAGAATTGTACATATTTAAGGAGACTATGTATAATCTCGAGGATATATTAACTGTATTAGTCAGAGGTCTTAAATGAAAAGAATTTACATAACGGTTCTATATATAGAAAAGGGATTTATCAGTATGATTTATAGGCTGTGGTCCAGATAATCCAACAGTGGCTTGCTATAAATGGAAGGTCCAAGTAAATGGAGGGTCCAAGTGACCAGTAGTTGTTCACTCCACAAGGCTGGATGTTTCAGCTTGTCTGCAGTACACTGGAATCTAGAAGTAGGCTGTAATGCCAGTGAAGGAATGGACTTGCTAGCAAAAGGAAGCAGACAAAGAGAAAGAGAGTGCTTGCTTCATCTATGTCTGTATATAGGCTGCTATCACAAGGTGTGGCCCAGATTAAGGTGTCATTTTTCCACCTCAAAAATATCTGGATTAAAGTTTAATCTTTGTACCTCAAATATTCAGATTAGAAGTGGATCTTTCTACTTCAAATGATTTAATTAAGAAAGAACCCCTTACAGGAGTGTACAGTCACTTGAGTTTTGGTTAATTGCAGATTCAATCAAATTGACAACCAAGAATAACTACCAAACTAACAAAAAGAGCAAATAAAAGAAAAGAACATTTTAAATTCACAATTTAAATTCTAATTAAAAACTAAAATTGCTTCACTTCTTCCATTTCACTTTTAGAAGCTCCATTATTAATACATCAACAGTATAGTTTACTAAACAAGACCTGATAAATACAACACCCCCCCCCAAAAAAAAAGCAAACATGCTAACATGGAAGTGGAACACATTTTTCATTATTGAAGATATTTTCACAATGTGCATGCTAGTTAGCTACCCAGTACTACAGAAAATAATTGAGGTGATCAACTTAACCAGAAGAAAAGATGAACAGAGTTCACAATTTTCTTCACTTCAGGGCATTTACTGTTTAGTTTGCAAAGCTCATTGGGCAACACAACCTGTCAAAAGTGTGCGATAAAACAAAGTCACTTCCCTCATTACCAGGAAGAAAAAGAACAGCAAGGAACTAGGGTCCTACAATCCTCTTAGAGGACATATATACAGTGATTTAAAGGCCTCACAACAGACATCTCTTCCGAGAGGCTTTCCCTACTTGTTAATAGTATCAAATTGGTGATTAAGCCTTTTGGGGACACTTAATATTCAGAACAACTATGCAATACCAGTTGTTTGTAGAGATTCTCATGAAAAAAAATTCTACTATACTTTCAAAATATGCCAAATGTATTCACAAAATTGTGCTTGCCCACAGTTTAATCAAAGGATTTAACTGATAAAACTACAAGCTTCTTATCCCATATTTCCCGAAATTGCATGCATTTCTTGATTCAGTTGTAACTGAAATGAGATATTGAAAGTTAAATATTTCGTATGGCAGTCTGTTAAACCCAAGAGGCCAGACATCCCAGGAGGGCTGTGAATAATAAACAACAGCATTTCTTGTTTGTTAGTCTCTCATATCTGTGCTTACTAAATATCATAGTTAGCATCCCTAAAATAAAAAATGAAAAAAATAACAGCAACTTTGTGTTTGCATGAAACAGAAGCAAAATATTATGAGTCAATGTCAGTCTGACTTCAGAGGACATTTTGCTGTACCACCCAGACAATTAAATCACCACAATGCATTGGTGAGTTACCTGGAACACAATGCTGAGAAAAACAAATGGAATTCATTTTGTTTTCACTGTATGCTAGAGAACATTATGACTGCAGTCCTGAAGGACTGATATTTTTAAATGATTGTTCAGTTATTCCACTATTATATTTCACATACATAAAATTTTCTAGTTATTTAAAGTATATTTTACTAACCTGGCTATCTCAATGGAGCTATAATTATGTAACTACTTTGGGAAAGAATAAAAATAAATTTAAAACAAGAAATTTCAGAGAATGAATAGGCAAAATACCTACACTATTAATTAGATCCTGTGGTTTCATAGAATGAAGTGATATAATAGAGATCAAAGAGAAAGTGAAAGCAAGCAGTTATGTGGAATCAGACTTGTTAAAACTGAAAAAAAAATGCTAAAATAGCAGAAAGCTAAACCCTGAACATAGAAAAATGAATCCTGTACTGTGGTTGACATTACAAATGTCTTCCAGACTGTGTCTTCTAGTAATGTGATGACATCATAAGAAATGATAAACATTTAATCTACAATTTTTTTCCAAATATAAAAAAGTCTAATTATATGATATTTCAAGTAGATTTGGTGAATTCTTTTCAAATAAAAATACACAGTAGCATCAACAGAATTATTAGTACAACTCAAGTTATTGACTTCCTTGTACACTTCTGGTGAAAAATAAGAAACTGCACTTAAGATTTTTGAATTATGCTGTTTCTATTGTCTGGTGACATACCTATGAAAATTCACTGTAGTGCTTAGACCAGAGCATCAAGCCATGGCTCAGTACCATAATCATGAGGAAAATAACTGATACTCTATAGTGTGCTAGCTACTGTACTCTCATGCCCAATAAGTTGAGTCTATTAAATATTGCATTTCTTTACAACCAATTCAACCTCAAATGGAATTATCAGGATGAAAAAACCATCCTGAACCAAGAAGGAACTTTAGTTAATGTAAAACAAATAAATTAATACTAGAAAGACTAGTTTGATAATTAGAATATTTTGGTTTTGCAGATAATTTGATCCCATCTCTTTCATTTACATTCACTTACTGATTATACATAGATTCTAGCTTGTTTTCAATGTTTTCTTGTTATTGTTTGTGATTATTTCAGTCTGAATGCATAAGAATTAGAGAACATAGGCAGAGAATTTCTTCTTCTCCAGTGTACATCCATCTTCCTAAAGATAGAGTTTCTATCATCCTTAGTCCCAATGCCTCAAGTCTTACCATTTGAGGAAAATTAAATGTGGAGGTGATCCCAGACTAACACAGACTATTACCAATTCTTTGCAGTGTGACCCAGGACAACTTCTAGTACTTAAAAACTTTGTAAAATGTGCACAACAGGATAACCTTTAGTCATAATATAACTCCCCACTCCTTCCACTAACTTGTGTTACCACTCAATAGAAGCCTCAAACTCATTGATGCAGCTCACAATGTTACAGATAAACCTAGCTTCGTTGAGATTCATGCTGCATGACTCCTGTGCTTACATATAAAATTAAATATGTCCTATGCTAATTTGATACACATAAACTTAATTTGTAGGCCAGCAAAGGAACATAGAGGAACATAAGAAGGCTATTTTTCAGCACCTGACGCTATTACAAGTGGCTTAATTTATATTCTAAAATGTGGCCTCAGAGTTACACCCATTTAAGAGTTATATTTCACAAAGTTTGCTTATAAAATAACACTTCTAAATAAGTATCTAAATATTTAATCTCGTAAAATTATAGTAATAAGATGCTAACTGTGACAAATTATAATTTCCAAGGAGAGTCACATCTTTATTCCCCATGTGCAGCAGGGTGACCCATAACATAACACTCTTACTCCTTCATGGGTAGTTAAAATCTGGATCTTCACTAATGTCCAGAACTTAATAGAACTGATGCTGTACCGTTAAAGAGATTGAACACCCATCTCTCTGGAAGCTTCTGTTGCATGCCATAGGACAGCTGCTTGGTTTGATGGATTACCATTCCCCTGACAGCAGCTTTCTATGAAAAGTTTCACTTATTATGAAGCTATGGGAGGCTGTGTTTACTAAAGAGAAAGAGAAGAGAGAGAAAGAAAGTAACATAAAGGAAGAAAGAGAAGTCATCAAGAAAGTCAGACCTTTACAGGAAAAAGTCACCTTGAAGGCAGATTTTTCAGTCTTTGTAAGTCTTAGTCAATACAACCAGTATCAAACATAAACGTGAAAAATTTCTGTGAAACTCCGATTAAAATATTTGAACAAAAATGAAATTATTTTCAATTTATTCTATTTCTAGGTTGCTAACTGTTCATAAATAATGTGTGAAGCAGATAAGTGCCATTTCTATTTTCTCAAAGAATACGAAAGGTCTCAGAAAACTGGAAGGGCAGAGTAGATAAAGAGTGGAAAATGGAATTAAGAGTAGAGAAAGATCAGTAATCCATATTGACAGAAAACCAGGGTAACTGCTGCCTATGGTTATTTGGAAAATAGAATTTTTTTTAACAAACTAATGCTCTTAGAGGAAGACATATGCAAAAGGAAATTAAAAATTAAAAAGTATTATATCTTAACACACACAAAAAAAAATCATGTCCAAATAAAACACCAAGGGTTCAGAGGATGAAGGATGAAGCATTTTCAAGGGAGATGTGTACAAGTAGATGCTCTTCGCCTGGTAGGAATAAAAGACTACTGTGGAAGGGGAGACTCCATCCATAGTTGCCGCTGACACTGTGTTCAGACTCAAATCATCCAGCCACACACATTTCAGTCTTCTCTTCGTCACAGTAGAACCAAAGTGAGCTGTGAGTTTAATTTGCTTAATTTAATCTGTTCCTTTATGTGCAACAATAGACTGTGTCCCTTATGTAGTTTTAATTCATGTAGATAACGCAGTTAATTTTTGAATTGCAGAAAGTAAGAATAGTGGTTTAAAATCAGTAGTTAAGGTTATGGAAAATGCAGGCCCATAAAGAACATTTAGAAAAAAATAACTAGATTAAATTTTCAAATAGTTTTCAATATACTAAATACTTCATTACTTATATATAGAATTTTTGTTATTTTAGTTTTATATGTATTGAAAATGTGTTGTGTTTGAAAGGGGGAGAGGGATATATGGTAATCATTGTATAATAACAAAAATAAATAATTTAGAAATATTTATGTAGAGAATGTATTTTGTTGCTAGTTTATTATTTTTGTTTACAATTTATTTTAGGTAAATAAAAGTCTGAGATAACAGCCTAGCATGTCACATGATACCCTTTATGTACATTTGTGCACACTTATTCCTATGTCTTTGACTACAGCCTTTCAATACTTCCTGGAAATCATTTTTGTTGATCTTAAGTTTATTTTCAGACATTCTTTCTTACTGTTTAAAGGCTGTGCCCTATAGAAGTTGAACTGTGACCACATGGTTGGTTCCTCAAAATTCTTCTGACTTTGCCCACTCATTGTATTAGCATAAACTTAAGAAAACTCCTTCCATATTTTATTTATCCTCATGTTTAGAAGTAAGGTGAAGTAAAGAGAACTCACCTAACACAGAAATCCCTCCACATCCTTAGGATAGCGAACCTTCCTTACCTCAGATCTGGATAGATTTTTTTTTTACTCTAAATATTAGCAGCATACATCTATCCTAATATTTTTACCCAATCACAGATCAGGAATTAAGCAGTAGATGTATGTGGAAAGAAATCATTCAGTGTGACTCTTTGTCCAATTATTGCAGTGTAAAATGTACCATATTAAAGTTGTATAAAAATAGTGGTGATAAATTGTTCTAATATCAGTTTGTACTTTCTGTTTCAAAGAAATATTTTTTTAAAAGAGCTAAACTAGTTGAACTTGGAGTGTTTCTGGAATTAGACATACTTGCTGCATTTGCTATCCTGTACGCAGGGTTCAACATTAATCACAGACAGTTATCAGCATTTTCTTATTAACTTTGGTATTGCTGTGAGCAAAACTGTTCCTTTTTCCTGTCTGTCCTGAGGACCTGAAATATATTTCTTTTTGTTATAACCTGCACTTTTACTGGGTTTCAGACAAGTGAAGAGTTTAAGATACAAATTAATGCAAAACACCACTTCAAAATAAGGCCCCATGTAACAATTAAGGCCATTTCTGCTAATGTTCCTGACAGTTACATGAAAAGAAGGAATTTTATGTTTTCTTATCCCTTTGTTGTTTTGCTTCACTGAGAAATAATGAAGCAATGTTTGTTTGATTACTGTTTAATTTCTAGATCTTCCACAATATGTATGTTCTCAGTTTTTTCTTTGCTGTTAAATAGGGTCTCTTAGAAGCCATTCCTACAGTGGGAGTCACTTTAGAAAAATAAATTTGTTAAGGACATTCTCAGTACATGTGTTATTTTCATCCCGAACTTAACATTAATAAAGTATCATTTTGACACGCAGCAACATAAGTTATGTCTGAATCTTAAATAGCTTCAGAATTGTCTCTTTGCAGTATTTAAAGCACCCTAAAATACACAATGAAATAATTTTTCTGAATATTATTTTTTCTTCAAGCAAGTAAGGAAAGAGAACTAGTATTGTACAGAGATTGGCACAACTATTCCAGTTAGTCTTTAAACTGGTTTAGCTCAGTCTGAAGTTTTTCAAGACGCTAACATCGGCAATATTCCAAAGCGAACAATAAAGAGCACAGCCCGAAGCCCAGAGTCCTCTCCCTTCTACCAGCAGCACACAATGGCTCCAGTGTCAAGAGTGCCACTGAGAATTCCGTAACACTGGGTGGCGCTATATACTAGCAAAAAAGTATATATTTCACACGGACCTTATGTCTTAGCTTTAGGTCACGTTTGCAACCCTGACATAAGCAGCATCCCCCCCACACCTCGCCCCGCCCCCATGTTACACAACATGATGTTTGTTTGGAGGAAGCATTAAACGAATTACAAATGTTCATAAGTTATGGATTTCACACTGCCAAAATTCTAGTAGGCAACGTATGCTTTTCACTCACCTGTCTCTTCCAACGTCACACACATTACTTGAGGGGTTTTTGTTGTTGTTTGCTTTTTAATAAAATTGGACAGCAAGGATTCTATATTCATGAGAGAACAAATAAGAAATAAGGCTGCGGGAATAATTCTTAATATTTTATCTATAAAATTAAACACTAAATTGGGAAAATTCACCAGTGAAGCATTTGAATTTCTAAGTACGTTAAAAAACAGAAGCTCGGTGGCATAGGTCAGAAGGTGGCATAGGTCAGAAGGTGGCATAGGTCAGAAGGTGGCATAGGTCAGAAGGTGACCAAGCCTGAGTACCATGTCCCGGCTCACAGAGCTGAAGTAGAGAACTGACTTTTAAAAGTTGTTCTCACACATATATGTACACAGAATAAAATATTAAATTTAATAAAAAATTTAAAAGATAATAACAGACGCATGCATAAAACGCATACCCAAAGGAGGAGCAGATCACTCTTTTCTCGTTGTGAGTTATACATAACTGACATTCTTTGTTTTCAGCATTACTTATTAAAGAATGCATATTAACATGAATTGCTGGTCCTGAAATTTCTGCGCTCTTTTCATTTGTACTCTAGCCTTAAGGATAAATTTCTTCATCTATTTAGCCACTTTAAACAATCGGAAGTGCAGTGATGTACCCAATCCTTGATTCTTTGCCATGCACATGGATTCAGAGCAGGCACATTGTTCAGTAACATTCTCTTTCAATGAAAACAAGTATTAAATATCATTCTATTCACCACAAATGTGCATGCTTGCAGTACCAGCTCTCAAGATGTAGAGACAAGATTGCCACAAGTTTTAAGATCAGCCTCATATAAATTGTGCATAATGTGCAAATCCAAGAAACAAGAGCCTGTCTCAAAACTAATAAAAATACAAAAAATAGTGAGTAGGTAAATTGATCATTAATTACTTATGTAATTACTAATTAATTACTTATTGATCATTAATATTAAATTGCAAAATATCTGATTTAGACTATATAAGATTAATGGTCTTTTTTTAAGTGGCCACATTTTGTTTATTTTATATGTGTGTGTGGACTTGTGCATGCCATGTCAGATGACAACTTATGTGTGTTAGTTCTCTCCTTACACTACGTGGCTTCTGGGGATCCAATTCAGATCACCAGGCTTGGAGACAGGCATCATTAGCCACTGAACCATATTGTCAGCCACATGAATAAGATACATATGCGCACAGTGGAGTCTCAATCAGTCTAAAAAAATAAGGAAGAGAATATCTTATGTTACAATAGAAATGAAACTACAGCTGTAAATTGTGCCGTGTAAAATAAACCAGAGATAGACAGACATACAAAGTCTGCATGCTCCCCTTACCTGTGAAACTGCTGAACATGAAGAAAGCAGAGAACAAAGCAGTCATCACCAGAGGCTGGAAAGCGGAAGGATGGAGAGACACCAGCCAAGGGTACAAGGTTTGAGTTCAGATAGGAGAAAATAATCTTTGATAACTGCTAAGGTAATAGTCGTGTTACCTATCTTGCATAACTATCCACATCCCTAACACATTATAACATTACTACATGCTCCACAAATACATATACAAATTTTGGCATATTCAGTAAGAATTAAGTTTAAAATGTCAAAATCACTAAAATTTATACCTTTAGTGGAATTTTTATACCTTTTTTTTGGAATTTACACCAAATATTTTGATGATTTAAAGAAGCTTAGTCTGAACCTCAGGTCTAAATTTTATAGAAATTGAGCAGGATGAGAAATAACTTACTAACACACCATTAGGACAAAGAAACCACGATTCTAGCTATTTAGGAGTAAGTGTGTCTGTATTTGCAGTGGAAATACTAAATCGTGACTGAATACCCTGGCTAATTTTAGAGTGCAAAGCTGAACACACAAGGCATGAATTCTACTAATAGGGAAGAATAGTTTGAGGAAGAGGTAATTGCATTCCCGATACAACTTCAAAAGGTGTGATTTTTACCACTTTCATTTGGGATACCTTCAATAACATAATTAGTACTTCACAATTGATTGTGTGTGTGCATATGTGCCTGTGTGTGTGCTCTATGCCTGTGCGTGGGGGGGGGTGCACTCATCAAGGTTCCTGTTCTTTGACACTAGAGGCTGATGTTTGAATATCTTCTTTGGTCACTATTTCAGCGTATGTTTTTGGACAAATTTCTTATGGAATCTGAAGCTCACTATTTGACTATAATAGTTGGGTAGCAGGTAACAATCATCTGCCTTTCTCTATCCACCATGAAGAGGTAACAGACAAACTTACAGCTAAATCCCAATTTTCCCTGGGTTCTGGGGCTCTGAACTCGGGATTCATGCTTGTACAGCAAGTCTTTATTCAACAAACCACGTCTCCAGCTCTGCATACGAAATTCTTGATAAAAGTATAAAGTTTACCTGGATTTATTGTGGCATATTTTCACTAATAAATATTTATGCCATCTTATATCAAGCAATGCTCCAATTCTCTACTACCCCTCAAAATTCTACAATTCAATTTACCTGCGAATAATGGGATTTATCTAAGACTCTACAATTTAATTGGGTCTCATAACTCTCTCACATTCAGTTTTCAATTACAAAGCTTAGGCATTATTCTAATTTATGAGGTATAAATCAAGGATTCTCATAACTACCTCTTCCATTCCTGCTGGAATGATGCTTATTTGTGGAATTCAGGACAGTGCTTTAACCTTTTCAATCAATTATAACCTATCTAAATCAGGAACATTCCAAAGAAATGCATATATAGGACCAGATACTAAAAGGAGTGCCTTGCCATCTCTGGGTGCTCTGCCTCCTCACACTTTGCCCTAAGCACCAGCTAGCAGGTTGGCAAACCTCAGCTTCTGCTTTTAAATGGAAACATGCCTGTGTAGGAGTGATTCAACGTGCAGTTCCTTTCCCTTCCCAAAGGTGGAAGAGTAAGATTGAAAATTCCAGCATTCTACCGAGGCCTTGCAATTTCAGCAACTTATCCCCAGCCTGATATTATCTACAGTCGCCTCAGGACCATGAATTTAGGGGCAGCTCACAGTGACTTCTAAATAACAGATAACGGTCCTATCAAGTTTGTCACTGTGAAAACTCCAGAGCTTCGGAACTCTTGGAAAAGAAGCAAGGATAAAAGTCAAATATATATATTTCTTACCACAACTAGCGCAGGTGAACAATAAATGTGATGCAGTATTTCAGTAATGCACTCAGGTTTGTAGTATTTGTGTTGCTAGTTTGGCTGTTTGCTTTTGTAACAGGGTCTCACTCCATATCCCAGGCTTTCCTATAACTTAGAACTTCCCATAGAGTGGAAGTTATCCTCAAATTCCAGTGTCTTTTGTCAAACTCCTGTGTCTTTTGCCTTTCTTCCCCAGTGCTGGGCTGACAAATGTGCACTACTACATAAGTTATTTAAACTTTATCATTTACATAAGATAAAATAAATGTAACAATAAGTTTTCAATGTTTAAAAGATATAGGCCCGTTAAAGCATTAAGTCAGTTTTTTTACAATATAGTTTCACTATAAAGCATGATAAAAGCATGCTATAATCTTTATGGTAAGAAGTATTGATTGAACAATGAAATCAACTTAACCATTGTTTGAATATTTCTTCAACTCCAAAATACATCTATACAGATTCATAAAAAAGTTGACTGTAATCTAATAATACGGAATGTATTACTGAATCATGATTCATACATTTCTTAACTTTGATTTCTTTTGTTCACAGTTTCAGTCATTATGTTTTTACCTTTTAAATAGTGAGGATGGCGGTCAAACTGCCAAAGTGTCATCCAGACTTTATAGAGTAAAATCATTTTTATTTAAATTCAATGTATTGCCTGAGATACTCTCAAGTGGAAGAAAAATTATTATATTAGTGATTTCTTCTTTAAGAACTAACAGAGGTAATGAATCAAATAGACTTAATGGACATCTATAGAACATCCCACCCAAACAGAAAAGAATATACCTTCTTCTCAGCATCTCATGGAACCTTCTTGAAAATTGATCACATACTCGGTAACAAAGCAAACATCCAGAGATACAAAAAAATTGGAGTAACCACGTATGTCTTATCGGATCACCATGGAGTAAAGTTAGAATTTAACAACAATTCCACCCCCCAGAAAGCCTACAAACTCATGGAAACTGAACAGTCAACGACTGAACCACTCCTGGGTCAAGGAAGAAATAAAGAAAGAAATTGCAGTCTTCCTTGAATTCAACGAAAATAAAGAAACAACATACCCAAACCTATGGGACACTATGAAAGCAGTGCTAAGAGGAAAGTTCATAGCACTTAGTGCCCGCATAAAGAAAACAGAGAAAGCACATATTAGTGACTTAACAGCACACCTGAAAGCTCTAGAAAAAAAAGAAGCAGACTCACCCAGGAGGAGTAGAAGACTGGAAATAATCAAACTGAGGGCAGAAATCAACAAAATGGAGATACAGAAAACAATCCAAAGAGTCAATGAAACAAAGAGCTGGTTCCTTGAGAAAATCAAGAAGATCGACAAACCCCTATCCAAACTAATCAAAAGGTGGAGAGAGAACACTCAAATTAACAAGATCAGGAATGAAAAGGGGGACATAACAACAGACACTGAGGAAATTCAGAGAATCATTAGATCTTACTACAAAAGCCTGTATGACACAAAATAGGAATATATAAAAGAAATGGACAGTTTTTTAGATAAATACCATATACTGAAATTAAATCAAGACCAGGTGAACAATTTAAATAGACTTATAAGTCGCGAGGAAATAGAAGCTGTCATCAAAAACCTCCCAACAAAAAAAAAACAAGGACAAGATTGTTTTAATGCAGAATTCTACCACAACTTCCCCAAAGAGCTAATACCTATACTCCTTAAGGTGTTTCACATAATAGAAACAGAAGAGTCATTGCCAAACTATTTTTATGAAGCTACAGTTACCCTGATACCAAAACCACACAAAGACACAACAAAGAAAGAGAATTACAGACCAATCTCACTCATGAACATCGATGCAAAAATGCTTAATAAAATACTGGCAAACTGAATCCAAGAACACATCAAAAAATCATCCATATCATCCATTATGATCAAGTAAGCTTCATCCCAGAGATGCAGGGCTGGTTCAACATATGAAAATCTATCAATGTAATCCATCATATAAATAAACTGAAAGAAAAAACCATATGATCATTTCATTAGATGCTGAAAAAGCATTTGACAAAATATAACACCACTTAATGATAAAGGTCTTGGAGAGATAAAGGGATACAAGGATCATATCTAAATATAATAAAAGCAATATGCAGCAAGCCGACAGCTTACATCAAATTAAATGGAGAGAAACTCAAAGCGATTCCACTACAATCCTGAACAAGACAAGGCTGTCCACTCTCTCCATATCTCTTCAAAATAGTGCTTTAAGTTCTAGCAATAGCTATAAGACAACATAAGGAGATCAAGGGGATTTGAATTGGAAAGGAAGAAGTCAAACTTTCATTATTTGCAGATGATATGATAGTGTACATAAGTGACCCCAAAAATTCAACCAAAGAACTCCTACAGCTAATAAATACCTTCAGTGATGTGGCAGGATACAAGATCAATTCAAAAACATCAGTATCCCTCCTATACACAAAGGATAAAGAAGAAGAGAGGGGAATCAGAGAAACATAACCTTTCATGATAGCCACAAATAGCATAAAGTATCTTGGGGTAACAATATCGAAGGAAGTGAAAGATCTATTTGACAAGAATTTTAAGGCGTTGAAGAAAGAAATTGAAGAGGATACCAGAAAATGGAAGGATCTCCCATGCTCCTGGATTGATAGGATCAATATACTAAAATGGCAATTCTACCAAAGGCAGTCTATAGATTCAATGCAATCCACATCAAAATTCCAAAGAAATTCTTCACAGACCTTGAGAGAATAATAACTAACTATATATGGAAAAACAAAAAGCCCAGAATAGCCAAAAAATCCTATACCATAAAGGAATTTCTGGAGGCATTACCATCCCAGACATCTAACTCTATTACAGAGCCACATTAAAGAAAACACCTTGGTACTGGCATAAAGACAGAGACGTTGACCAATGGAATTGAATCGAAGACCCGGATATTAATCCACAAACCTATGAACACCTCATATTTGACAAAGAAGCTAAAATTATACAATGGAAGAAAGAAAGCATCTTTAACAAATGGTGCTGGCATAACTGGATGTCAACCTGTAGGAGAATGAAAATAGATCTTTATCTATCACCATGCACAAAAATCAAGTCCAAATGGATTAAAGACCTCAATATAAATCTGACCACAACGAACCTGATAGAAGAGAAAGTGGGAAGTAGCCTGCAATACATGGGCACAAGAGAACACTTCCTATGTATAACCCCAGTGGCACAGACAATAAGAGCAACAATAAATAAATGGGACCTCCTGAAACTGAGAAGCTTCTGTAAACAAAGGACACAGTCATTAAGATAAAAAGGCATCCTACTGAGTGGGAGAAGATCTTCACCAACCCCACATCAGACAAAGGTCTGATCTCCAAATATATAAAGAACTCAAGAAACTAGACATTAAAAATCTAAATACCCCAATTAAAAAATGTGGTAATGATCTGAACAGAGAATTCTCAACAGAAGAAGTTCAAATGGCCAAAAGATACTTAAGTTCACGTTTCTTAGCAATCAGGGAAATGCAAATCAAAACAACTTTGAGATACCATCTTACACCTGTCAGAATGGCTAAAATCAAAAACACCAATGATAGCCTATGCTGAGGAGGATGTGGAGTAAGGGGAACACTCATCCATTGCTAGTGGGAATGCAAATTTGTGCAAACACTTTGGAAATCAGTGTGGCGGTTTCTCAGGAAATTGGAAATCAACCTACCTCAGGATCCAGCAATACCACTTTTGGGAATATACCCAAAAGAAGCCCAATCATACTACAAAAGCATTTGTTCAACTATGTTCATAGCAGCATTATTTGTAATAGTCAGGCCTGGAAACAACCTATGTGCCTCTCATTGGAATAATGGATCAAGAAAGTGTGGAATATATACACATTAGAATACTACTCAGTGGTAAAAAACAATGATATCCTTAAATTTGCATGCAAATGGATGGAAATAGAAAACACTATCCTTAGTGAAATATCCCAAACCCAAAAAGATGATTATGGTATATACTCACTCATTAGTGGACCCTAGCCATAAACAAAGAACATTAAGCTCACAAGCCTAGAGAAGCAAAAGAGCAAGGAGAACCAAAGCAAAACATACATAGATCCTCCTGGAAATTGGAAGCAAACAAGATCGCCAGGCAAAAGGTGGAGGCACGGGAATGGGGATAGGGGTGGAGGTAGCGGTGGGGGGTGGGTGAAAGGGAGGGAGAGAGGGAGAAGGGAGAAGGGATGGACTGGGGAGAGCTTGGGGCAGTGAGAGGGTGGAGATGGAGGAAGGGTGGATATTGGAGAAGGGAATAAGATATCTACATTAAGGGATTCATTTTAGGATTGACAAGAGTCTTGGCTCTAGAGGAGATCACAGGTGTCCACGGGGATGTCCCCAGCTAGGTACTTGAGCAGCAGAGGAGAAGGTGTCTGATCTAGCCTTGTCCCATAGTCACATTGATGAATATCTTGATCATCACCATAGAAATATCGTCCGATGGATGGAGATAGAGATAGAGACCCACATTCACATCAGAGCAATGGACTGTGCTCCCAAGGTCTATTTGAAGAGCAGAAGGTGGGAGAAGATGAGCAAGGAAATCGGGCCCGGGAGAGGCTGGTCCACCAACCGTGACAGTGTGCCTGATCTAATGGGAGCTCACCAAATCCAGCTGGACCAGGACTGAATGAGCATAGGATCAAACCGGAATCTCTGAATGTGGCTGTTAATGGGGCCTGGCTGAGAAGCCAATGATAATGGCACTGGGACCTATCTCTTCTGCATGTATCAGCTTTTTGTGAATCTAGTCTATATGGATGCACACATTCCTAGGCCGGGATGGAGGGGAGAGGGCCTTGGGCTTCCCACAGGGCAGGGTACCCTGCCCTCTCTTAAGGAAGCAGGGGGAGGGAGGAGGGTTAATGGGGGAGTGGGAGGGGACTGGGAGAAGAGGAGTAAATGTAAATTTTTTTGAATGAAAAATAAAAGAATATAAAAACAAACAAACAAACAAAAAAGACAATGTGACAGACAACATGATGCTCCGGCACAAGATAAACACTGGTTAGACTCATGCCGGTAAGCCACAGTCAAGTGACGATACACATTAATAAAAATGGGTTGATCAAAATGTAAGAGTTAACCAATAAGAGACTAAAACTAATCGACCAGACAGTAATTAAATAAATACAGTTTCAATATAATTATTTCAAACACCAGAAACCGGACAAAACAAAACAAGGGACCCTACACCAAAAAACCAAGCGCTGAAAACACAGCCCTCTCCTCCCTTCTACACTCATTAGTGGACTCTAGCCATAAACAAAGGACATTAAGCCTATAGTTCACAGCCTAGAGAAGCCAAATAGCAAGGTGAACCCAAAGAAAAACATATATAGATCCTCCTGGAAATTAGAAGCAAACAAGATCACCGGGCAAAAGTTGGGAGCATGGGGGTGGGGGTAGGGGTAAGGGTGGGGTAGGTGGAAGGGGAGAGGGGAAAGGAGAAGGGAGAAGGGAAGGACTTGGGAGTGCTTGGGGGAATGAGAGGGTGGAGATGGAGGAAGGGCAGATATTGGAGCAGGGAAGAAGATATCCACATTAAGGGAGTCATTTTAGGGTTGGCACTAGACTTGGCTCTAGAGGGGATCCCAGGTGTCCATGGGGATGTCCCCAGCTAAGGCCTAGGGCAGCAGAGGAGAGGGTGCCTGAACTAGCCTTATCCCATAGTCACACTGATGAATATCTTGAATATCACAAAGAAATTTCGTCCGATGGATGGAGATAGAGACAGAGACCCACAGCCACATCAGAGCAATGGACTGAGCTCCCAAGGTCCAGTTGAAGAGCAGAAGGAGGGAGAAGATGAGCAAGGAAGTCAGGATCGTGAGGGATTGGTCCACCCACTGAGACAGTGTCTGATCTAATGGGAGCTCTCCAAATCCAGCTGGACCGGGTCGGAAGGAGCCTGAGATCACACTGGATTCTCTGAATGTGGCTGCCAATGGGGGCGGACTGAGAAGCCATCGATAATGGCACTGGGACCTGTCTCTTCTGCATGTTTTGGCTTTTTGGGACCCTAGTTTACTTGGAATACTTACCTTCCTAGGCCGGGATGGAGGGGGGAGGGCCTTGGACTTCCCACAGGGCAAGGTACCCTGCCCTCTCTTAAGGATGGAGGGGGAGGGAGAAGGGTTAGAGGGGAGCAGGAAGGGAATGGGAGAAGGGGGAAGTGTAAATTTTTGAATGGAAAAATAAAAAAGAGTATAAAAGAAAGAATTGCTACTTACTTATATATATTTATACATATTTAATTTAAATATATTTAGAGCTTTTTCTGCATTCTATATATAACTTTAAAAACTTCATACTTATTTTAAGTTTAGATTTCAGATGTCTTTGTGTCAATAGCTCATTTAATCACCTCATTCAACTATGCACATTATTAAACAAAATTGGAAAACAAAGTCGTTTTAATTCATACACATAATTTAATTTTATATTTCTTATTCAATAAGAAAAATAAATGTTAACGAAATATTTATATTTTCTTTGTATTCCATTTTTGTCTTTGGATTATGCGTAATTTGATAACAGATACAGATTTTGGAAAATGTTCACACACATTCTTAGTATTCTTACCTGTTGCCAACATTTAAAGAGATTTGATGCAAGTTTTTGTCTATTTTATCACGTTTTAAAAGACTTTAACATTAATAACTTATCGAAGACATGAAGCTATAATATGAATATGCCTATCTATGTTTGGCCTTGTTGAGAAATTTCTACAGAAATTTGTCATTTCTACAAATGTCTGTCTACATTAATGTTTATTTGTACACATTATTATGACTATATTAAGTTGAGATTTGTGTCTCAAGACAACTTCCTTTTTTCTTTCTTAAATGTAGATCCTTTTTTCATACAATATAGTATAATTGTAGCTTTATCTTCCCCTACTTTCTGAGACCCTGCCCACATCCTCTCCGAGGATTTTCAAGACCAAACTTGTCTTTAACATGAAATTTCTTATTCTAACATGTTTCAAAAATGATTTTAAATATGCACACAAAGAAATGCTTCAGAGAATAGCTATAAAGATATCTACTGTGTCCAATAACAATCAAGCTAAGACAATTTAACACTTCAGTGAGATTCCACATGTCAACAATAACTAAAGAAGACTGTGCTTCATTTTGCCTTGTTCTTTATATATCTATTTCTAGTCCTCTTGAAACTCTTACCATCAAGTGGGTTTTATGAGGATGCCAGAAACTTAGTACATTAATGTAGCTGAGGATAATTTCATTCTAAAAATTTAAAGTTACAGCACAAGTGGGTTTTTTTGTGTGTGTATTTGTGTCTGTGAGTGTGTGTGAGTGTGTGCGTGTTTTTTGCTATTGTTTTAATGGGGACATTCATAAATTAAAATGAAATCTTCAAAACAGAATTGAGAATTGTTTGTCATGGTCAATTTCTTCTGCCTTATTTGAACTATGTTTTTCAAAACTTGCAGTTATGATTTCAAAACTTTCTGGCCTTGTTCTTCTTCACACTCAGGTTCACATGTGCTTCACATGGTGAAGCACACCAGTGTTTACTTTTATTTCTGTACCACAGAATTCAATATTTGATTATAAATTAGGGTAAATAGAGGATGAATGCATATGAAGTTTTGTTTTTATAATATATAAGCAAGTGATATGATGTTTTAAAATCTAAGAAACGACGAGTTCTTTCTATTTTGCTTTTATCCAACAACCATCAATTAAAAAAAGAAACAAAAATCTTTACTATATCAAACTTTACATTTATCTTGAAAAGTAAGGGATTTGCTATTGTTTTGTATCTGAACTGTTTTCCCCAGTTACAAGCCTGGTCCTCATTTGTGGTGCTATTGGGAAGAGGTGGAAAAGTTTAAAACAGAGTCTTATTGGAAGAGTGTCCTACTGGGGAACATGCCTTTCCGAGTATATCATGTCACTGGCTCCTGTGCTTTCTGGATGCCCAAAGCTAAACAGCCGTGATTCACCACTTGCTCTCACAGCAATGTCCTACTTTACAATAGACTCAGAATTGGGAGAGAAAAATAACCTATAGGATGAAACCTGTGACCAGGAATCAAAATGATCCTTTACCCATTCAGAGTTGCCAATTGCACGTCTTTTTCATGATCATAGAAGCTCATTTGGACAAAATTATAAGGATTCACAATTAACATATGTAAAGGAAGGCCTCAGAGCAGTGGTTCGCAAGCTTCTTAATGCTGCGATAATTTAATGCATTTTCTCATGTTGTAGTTGACACCGAAGCATAAAATTATTTTCATTGCTACTTCATAACTGTAATTTTGCTACCATTAGAAATTGCAATGTAAATATATGTGCTTTCTGATGGTGTTACCCTGTGAAAGGGGCATTCGGCTCCCAGGTTGAGAAACACTGCACAACACAGAGTAAGTGCTTTGAGTGTGATTGCTGTTTTGCAAGAGCTTATTTAGAGAGAGTGAGTCAATTTCAGAAAGCAAGCATTTCCCATCAACGGGAATGCAATTAAAGTTGGTTTTAACCAAGAGAAATGCTTAGAATTTGCTTGCTACAAGAACACAGTCCTAGCTTTGATATTTGTTTGAAACCTAAAGGAAGGATTGAATTACCTTTTACTCATGTTACAGAGATCTTTCCCCTTTTGACCACCAAACTAAATTTAACTGGGATGGTGTTGCTCTCATATTTTATTTAAATGTTCCTAAAGTAACTAAAATTTACTGATGATAGAAATAAACATTTATGTAGTTAATTGAAGTAATAGATGAAAAATGTCTATAATAAAAATAGTAATAATAAAAACAATGGAAGTGAAAATAGAAACAATTCAGAAATATCAGTTGCTGTTGAGAATTTTACAGATTGCTTCTCTTTTGTACTTTGACACACTAATAGACTGATATATTTTCAGTTGCCTCTCAACTTCTTTTAAAGGGAACAGCATATTCACTAACATAACTGTACTTATATTGGTGATGTTTCCTATTTTAGGAGGGGAAAAGATACTAGATAAAACATTAAAGGTACAGTACACAAAACACGCACAGTAATGAAAACCACTGTGAAATTGAAGCAGCTAATTATATCACATTATTTTTAGAACAGTTATTTTGGATTCATTTAATTTAATTTGTTCATGTATTCATTTATTTAATAAATATTCATCATGTTGTTATTTGTGCTATGCATAGCGGAAGATTCTTTAGACTGTTGGGGTAGGAGGACATAAGCTAATCACTTTCTCAGAGAAGATAATATAACATTTGACAATTAGTGAGGAAACAAATAAGACAAATTTCGAGAGTGATAATGCCATGAAGGAAAGAGCAGAAGAAATAAAGTTGATTCAGGTGTAACATCAACTTTCATGCTCCCCTGAGAGATAACATTACAGATTTAAGAATTGTTGGAAGGAAAGAAGTCATTACTTCAGGCACAGGAGAGAGGAAAATCAATGGCAAAGAGTGAGAGGGCATGAATGTTAGGAGAAAAGAGACGCCAACAATGTATCTAGTTGTTTATTAGTGAGAGATGCACCTCTCACACTTCCAAACTGAGTAGGATATTGTCTACCCTCAAAATCACAATGCAAGATATGAGGAAGAAGGCCACAACGCTAGTCTAGGAATTTAGCAGATGAAAAAAAAATGTGAATTAACCTGTATAAAAATAAATAAATGAGAGAATGTTGAGAACTTGTATGTGAGAAACTACCTTTACTGTAAGTGATAGCAAAAGACGGATTGAAAACATCCAGGCACCCACTTGGTAGCAGGATGGATGAATTAGAAGCAAGACTCAGGGAGTGTTCTACACTTCTGCTCTAAGAAATTAGATAGAAATCGGATGTTATTATCTGAGGGATAGAAGTAAATTTACGTATGTAATGGAAGCCACATTAGATGTACAAAGTATAGTCGTGAAAGATAGAAAAGTCATTTTAAAAGATTGTCATAATGGAAATTTGAGCCCAAGTTATGTTCAAGAATAACTGTGTAGTCATGTTTTTCTCTATTTTCTAATACTTCGATTCTAAACTATATTGCTTTCAAGTGTTCTTTTCTTATATAAATCTATGATCTTCTAGTCTATTATTTTCCTTTAGTAGAGATATGTACTCCCTTAGGAGAATTAAACCAGATAGCAACAGGCATTGTATAGTTATAACCATACCAATCACTTGCTTTTACATATTGCTATTATTTTTAAATGTTTAAATTGAAATGTA
Organism: Ondatra zibethicus; assembly: GCA_004026605.1. Lineage (NCBI taxonomy): Eukaryota > Metazoa > Chordata > Mammalia > Rodentia > Cricetidae > Ondatra > Ondatra zibethicus. Next base: position 44,270 of record PVIU01014768.1, read on the forward strand.
GCACTTACTTTTCTTTCCTTTTTTTACTCCAGCCCCTCCCACATACCCTCCTTTTAGACCCTTCCATATCCCACTGTCTATCAAACTGGTAGCCTTTCTCTTTGACCTGTAGCTGCACACATATATATATATACACACATTACGGAAATAAATCCCACTGAGTCTGTTCAGTTTTGCTTGTATGTATATGATTTGTGGACTGACATCTCTGTATTAGATAACCAATCAGGGGTCTCAGCCCTGAAAGAGATCAGTTCTCTCTCTCTCAGTAGGCATTAGTTGCCCATAGTTCTTTGTCTAGGAGTGGGGCAGTGTAATATTTCTTCTACTCCACATTAGTATGTCTACTGTTTCTGTCACTGGTCAAATCTTATTTAGGCAGTGATATTGTTGGGATCTTCCGTTTCATTTCAGTTTTCTTGGTTATTTGACTCCTACAACCTTCCCCATTTTGTAATGTTCTCTGCATCTTAGATGTAGGAGGTCTTTTTGTTTTGTTTTGTTTGTTTACTTTTTGTAGATGCTCTTTTCTGTCTGGGTTTCCTAAGATCAGTTCATATCTACATTATGACTTTAGCCTTCATCTACCAAGCAGAATATGAAACAGTGCACTTACTATCCTTTTAATCATCTCTCTTCTCCCTTGATTGGTGACCAGCCCGCTGCCATATAAATCTCTCTGCTACGGAGAAGTGCATTGGAATTATGCATCATTTATGTGATATTGGTTAACATAACTCAAGTTCCTTTCTTAGTAAAGCAAAGCAGAGTGATGGAAAATGAATAGACTTAAATATCAGCTATGATTGGAATGTTACTTATTAACTGAAAAAGAGTTGGGAAATTTTTAAATCTTATTTAGGACTAAATTATTAATCTATTATAGGGGTAATGACAACATCTCTCTATAGCATTAAATTTGTGATTTCTTAAATACATGTCACACATGTAGAAGCTCACACTGGCAAATCTCATACTTTCCCCTGATAATAGAATTGTATGAATATTTTCTGCAATCTCCATTTTATTATGTGATTAATAGTAGACATTTGTTATAGTTAATTAACAATTTTATACTTAGCTATAAAATCAAGTTCCATTATTTTGATGAAAAATCTTAAAATGAATGCATGTTTAAAATAGCATTAATTTAATTATTTTAGTTTGTTATACTTTGGTTTAGACTGAAAATTAACTGATTTGCCAGAGTCGATCTTCAACAACCTTTTAACATTACAGAGAAATCTTGTAATATATTTTATAATTCTTTTTCATTCACAGCAGTTTTGATTTTCTTCTTGTATAATTGTTTTCTGTCTGTTTAATTGTCCTTCTGAGGGCTCTATGTAGTAAGACACTTCTATCATGCCACTATATTCAGAGAGAATTTTCCTAACTTATAATTGATGTAAGACTTTAGACCATGTATTTTAAATAAATAAATGAAAACATCTCAAGAACTAAGCAATAAAAAACATACATTCAATGCTCTCTACTTTGTAGATATAGAGAAAGTAAATGATTTGACTGTAGTTCCAATCTTACAAATTTTTCTCTATATCCTTTGCTAAAATGAACCCAATAGAACAACAATAAAAAAAGGTTCTTGAGCCATATTTTTGTTTTTATTTTTTTTCATATTTTTGTTTTTAAAACAATGTTATTTTATATATCAATCCCAGTTCCCTCTCTCTCCAGTCCTCCCCTCCCTCCATCTTCTCCCCACCCTAACCCTATCCACTCCTCAGAGAGACTGAGGCCTCCCACAGGGAATCAACAAAGTCTGTCAAATCACTTGAGGCAGGACCAAGGTTCTTGCCCGCCCTCCATGTATCTAGGCTGAGCAAGGTAACCCTCCATGGGTAATTGGCTCCAAAGAGCCAGTTCATAACTTGGGACAGGAATGAATGCCCTAGTTCATGCACTAGGCATAGGATAGGAATACTGGTTCCACTGATACTGGCCCCACAAATTGCCCAAGTCACACAACTGCCACCCTCATTCAGAGGACCTAGTTCAGTCTTATGAGGTTCCCCAGGTGTCAGTCCAGAGTCAGTGAGCTCCCACTAGCTTGGGTTAGCTGCTTTTTGGGTTTCCCAACTGGGGTCCTGGCCACTTTGCTCATTATCCCAGTGCTTAACTGTGGAACTCTGCATTTGCACCTAAAACACCCTTCCCCTGTGATAAGATTGATGATTGACTACCTTAGCTGTCATCATAGAACCTTCATCCAGTAATTGATAAAGCTGTATTTTTAAATAAATGTATCTTTTCCTAACTTCTCAACTTGTTATCTGAAAGCAGAAAATGAAACTATAGAATACATATAATGGTATGAACTTTTATATTAACTGAGGTACCTTCCTATGGTATTAGAGTCCTATCTTTCTGATAATGATTAACATTAATCCCCTCCTGAAGTAGCATGTTTACACTAATAATTACACTTGTAGTGGCATTTCATTTGTATTTTAATGTATAAAGCTTACCTGAAGATCAGAGACTAAAACAGCCCCACTGGTCAGCCTTACAGACCAGATAGTAATTATACACACCTTTAATCCCAGTAGTTGCCATAGTGTATGTGCTTTTAATCCCACTGGTGCACACCTTTGATCCCAGTCTTAGAGAGGATTATAATGTGGGAGGAGTCATCTCTCAGTCCCATTCTTATTCTGAGATTCTTGGAGTCAGGATTGCCATTTCAGACTGGGTAGTGGTCTGCATGTGTGCTTGGATGCCAGAAGAGGGCACCAGATCTCAATACAGATGGTTTTGAGCCATCATGTCGTTGCTGGGAATTAAACTCAGGACCCCTGGAAGAACAGCCAGTGCTCTCAACCTCTGAGCCATCTCTCCAGCCCCAGACTGGGTAGAGGTAAGAGCCAGTAGCTGATTTGCTTTTCTGACCTTCAGGTTGAACCCCAGTTGTAGTCTCTGAGATTTATTAATCATGTACTATGCACTGAAGCTGGGATTTTCACAGATGAATTTAACTATTTGGTGAAAATGTTCCCATCACATTCTCACACCCATGGTAAAATTTAGTAGTATCTATTCTATAAGACATTTAAACACAGATCAAAATTGATACTCAGGTCAAAGTCATATTGTTATTGTCAGTAAGTAGGATAATGAATTTAAATAACTTGAATTATTCTTCTTTGATGTTTCCTGCTGTTTTACAAAACTAAACAATCAGTCAAACCACACACACACATACACACACACACACACACACACACACACACACACACACAATAATGAAAGAAATTCACCACTCTTTCTCCAAAGCTCATGTAATCGTGACAGAAAGAAAAGAGTATTTCATTTTAATATGTAAGACCACTTGAAACAAGTCTACAAAATTACTGTATACATTCATGTTTAGCTCTGTGCACAGAACACAACATTGAAGAAAGAAGAGACAATGGGAGAAAATCTCTAAAGAAATTCACTTAGACAGTTCTGATTATTTGTATCAAAGGCATTAATCATGACTCCATATGGTATATGGATATACTTCTCTACTTTCCACAATTGAATACTGTGCTATATCCCCAATTTAAGTGTTAATTAAACCCAACTTTTGAAATGGCAAAATAGGTTGGAAAGGGTATGACTTGTTCAAGGACACTTAGGCAAAAGGCATTAGTGCTTGATCAAGATCCAATTTTTTCAGTTTCTCATAAAATCTTTGAGTGCAGAACAAATGCAACTTCTTCTTGCAAAAATCTCTGCCTAAAATTGCCTTCAAGCTACAAAGTAATCCATATATCTTACAGTATGAAATACTAATATACATTTAAAAATCACTTGTTTATTGGATTTCTTATTAAGGTAAAATACAAAGTTTTAATAAATATTTAATTTTCTCCTCAGAGCACTGAATGAATAATACCATTCATCTGTCCTTTGTATGTACAGGCAGAGGAAAGTCACTGAGAATTAGAGTGAAGCTTAATATTAAACTGTTATATACAAATCATTGTTGGTAGCAATATCAGTAAACACAGTCTGTCACTTTTTATTCTTTTTATTTCTAACTCTTGAGTAATATCTGTCACTTCTTGCACTAGACCCTGAGTTATGAAACTAATAAAATTTAGATCAAATGTTAAGTGAAAAGGGGGGAAGCTTGGCATAGGCAGAACAAAGGAGTAGTTATGCCGAATTTTACTGAAACTTTAAATTGCAAAAAAAAATGCAAAGAAAAGAAGCTGAAAATGGTTAATACATTCAGAGGTCAGTTGTATTTATGCTTACAGTCCCAACTATAATACCAGCCTCAAAACATAACATTAATGTGCTTGAAGTTGATTTTAAAAACACCTGAAAAAACATTACAATCTTTCATGCTACAGATGGGTTTACACGTTTTAAAATTCTGCTGGTGTGCACTTTATGTGAGATACAGGAAGGGCTACGGCATTTTGAAATCCAATAAGTACTTGTATCTCTTGTAAACTGAAACTTTCTCCCCTCATTAAACAGTTGCTGGAGATAATCATTAGTTAGGCTACCAATAGAGTTGTATAGCTTCCAGTTCTTTCTACAAATTCGGACTCTGATTAATGGTTTTTCTTTTTGTGCTGCAGTCATTGTCCAGAAGGGTTCTCATCATTATGTGTTCTGAAACCCAGAAAGCCAAGGGATCCATTAATGTTCTTCCTTTACAGGTTAATTTTGAATCAGTTATCTAAGCTTAATATTTTATGAAATTTTTATTGTAATTATGTTAAACTACTTTTCTCTCTTCGGCTATCCATTTTTAAAAATAATCATTGTATCTTCTTTGACTGCTTAAGGAAAGTCAACCACTAAAATATTAAAGATGAAACAAATCAGTGATATCATCATATCTTTTATTTTATGGGGTAGAATATCATTATTTCAAGTAAATCATGCACATTTGGTATGGATAAATAACCACTTTTATGAAAGTGCTAATTTATTTATTTTAAGATTATACATTTTAATGACTGTATGAAAATACTGACTTGCTATATTATACATCACAGGTTTTAATAACTTAACTACCCTTGAGATTCAGATGAACCAAACTTCAGGTTTTCTGTTCTTAAAAAAAATGTCAGAATAAAGTCAGACAGTGGTGGCACACATCATTAATCCCAATTCTCAGGAGGCAGAGACAGGCAGATCTCTGAATTTGATGCCAGGCTGGTCTACAGAGAGAGCTCTAGGGCAGTCAGAACTACAGAAAGAAACCCTGCCCTGGGGGGGACAAAAAAGTCAAATGATCAAATGATGATCAAATGATGCCAAACCAATGAAATTTCACAGTGAGTAAATAGTTAAGAGTTAAGAATAACTAATTATTTTGATCTCATTCTTAGTAAAATTACTTTCCCCAGAGATTAATCTTGACATATGAATATTAAATGAAGATTAATCAGTATAAGTCACATCAAATTAACAATTTTTACTTCTGCCACATTTTCAATCATTACTTCTTTGAAGTCAACTCTTCTCCAGTTTGCTTCAGCAAATTAAAATATCATGAAGATTTTTCTTTCAATTTCCAGTCATTAATAACAATTCTATTCCTACGGAATTTCTGCTTGACTTGGTATCAATCATGGTTGTCCATTATGTTTGCTTGTGCACGCCTGCATTCCTGTGTGTACACGGACGTCTGTGTAAGTAGGCATGTAAGTGCATACAATACTTGTAGAGACCTGAAATAAACATCGTGTATTTAACTCAAGTATTCTTCACTGTAGTTTAGGAGACAAGGTCTCTTGCTGAACTGTCAGCTCACTTGCTACACTTTCTGGCTACCAAGTGTTAGAAATTTTCCTGCCTTTTTCTTCCCAGCACTGACTACATGTGAGCATGCACATTTGCCTTTTGGAGGTGTGATGAAGATTCAAGTTCATGGCCTCATGCTTGCACAACAAAGACTTTAGTGATGGAGCCATCTTCCCCCCAGCTCCACAACTGTATTTTATCAGCTCATTATTTGACAGTTTTCAACACAGACAATTAAATGGAATTCTTTTGTTAGTTCTCATTCTGATAAAAAGTTTACTGCTTTTGTTATAAATTTCTAGAGTTTGTTAGAATACTTTTTTAAAAATGATGTTTCTTGCTGTCCCGGCTGCACCTGAGCTCGGCCCAACCGGGCTGAGGCCTTGGGGGAAGGGCGAGTCCCCTGCTAGGGGGCCTCCTTTGTCCCACGGAGCCGAGCAGAGAGGAGCTGGCAACCCTCAGTAGGCCTGCTTTTGAGACCGGGATCCTCGCCCAACCAGCTTCCGCGGATTCATCTGGACCCTGTCCCGGCTGCACCTGAGCTCGGCCCACCCGGGCTGAGGCCTTGGGGGAAGGGCGAGTCCCCTGCTAGGGGGCCTC